>BJFM01000684.1:191502-205088 GCA_016586285.1 Arothron firmamentum | reverse complement strand
TATATATATATATATATATATATATATATTTTTTTTTTTTCAATTTTGATTGTTTAAGTAATGGAACCTGTGTATTTGCTCTCTGTTTATTACAGAAACAAACTACAACAATGCTACCGCTTTGGTGGTCACCTTTCCACTCAACAACAACTACGATCCGACCAAGCTGGAAAAAACTCTGGCATGGGAAAAGGAGTGAGACCTGTTTCTAAAACTCATCAGAGAAAGCTCTAACTTTAAACAGCACGTGTGCTGATGGTGTTTCCTTTGTGTATGTGTCAATTTCAGGTTTATCAGATTTATGAAGAACTACACAAACCCCAACCTGACTATTGCCTTTAGTAGCGAGAGCAGTATTGAAGATGAAATAAACAGAGAGAGCAACAGTGACATCAGCACCATTCTTATTAGCTATGTCATTATGTTTGTGTACATCTCCCTGGCCCTGGGCCACATCCAGAGCTTTAGTAGACTGCTGGTAAGTCGTCACTATGCTTATTCTTTTGCTAGTTTGGTTTAAATACTGAAAAAGTTCTATTTTTATGTGAAGAAAGTAAAATTCAGTCACATGTGCTGCTGCAGGTGGACTCCAAGGTTTCCCTGGGTATTTCGGGTATCCTGATCGTGCTCAGTTCAGTGTCTTCCTCACTGGGAATTTTCAGCTATTTTGGTATCCCTCTCACCCTCATTGTGATTGAAGTCATTCCCTTCCTGGTTCTGGCTGTTGGGGTGGACAACATCTTTATAATAGTGCAAACACTTCAGGTATGGTCACTTTTTTAGGACTAATGCAAGTTTCCCTGAGAATAGTTTTTGCTGTGCGTGCTAACAAGGAAACTTGCTGTATTTGCATCTGTCTTTAGAGAGACGAGCGCTTGCCTCAGGAGGAACTGCACCAACAGATTGGCCGTGTTCTTGGAAATGTAGCCCCAAGCATGTTCCTCTCCTCCTTCTCAGAGACAGTAGCTTTTTTCCTGGGTAAATGAAATAATTCTTTACAATTTAAAGCTATAGGTGTGCTAACCCATTCGTTTCATCTTGGAAAAATCTATCTAGCGTCTCCACAAAGGGTTGGAGTTGAGTCACATGCTGATAAAATTGTTGACTCTGTCTTCTTCAGGAGCCCTGTCCAACATGCCTGCAGTGAGGACATTCTCTCTGTTTGCTGGCTTGGCTGTTTTTATCGATTTCCTGTTGCAGATCAGCTGCTTCGTCAGCTTGCTCGGCTTGGATGCCAGCAGGCAGGAGGTGAGGCTGAATGAAACGGTATGGACCAAAAAAAGACTTCATGCGTCGTCAAGAGGTTGTTATATGACGCACTTGCAGTCATGAAAAGAAGGAAGTGCACCCTCTGAGATCTATGGTTTATCATCCTAAAAATATTTCCTGGATTTTCTTTTTGTTTTGTATTATTATACTATGTCCCCTTAGATTAATCAGAGGTAGTTTTGTGTATTCATTTATGTTACTTTTTTGTATTTTTTTTTTTTTTTTTACGGCATTGCAGCACTTTGTTTACCAGTACTTTGTTTTTCAGGCGTTCCTCTATAAAGTTGCTGATGGTTAAGGATCATTATGCTGTTGCGTGACCCATTTGGCTGTCAAATCATTTTCATATACAGAGTTCATGGTTTGCTGTTTTGCTGCAAATTAGCTTAGAAAACAAGCTCAAATATTAATCTGGAGTGCTTCCGTATGACGATGATTTATGCTGATTGATGAATTACGAAGGCTCTTTACTTTGGTCTCGTGAGTATCATTACACAAGTCTTGTGGCTTATTTACATTCAGCTGCAATCTTGTTAAGAGAAAACAGAGTTTCTCCTCCTTTTCTAGCTTGTACAAAGCCATGCTTGTTGAGCTTTAATTACAGCAGAGACATATTTGTTTCATCGTGTTGATCAAACACTGATTTAATATGTTGAGACTTGAGGCAAAACCAAACGGAAATGGTTGAACCCTCAGATTAGTCACATATTTAATTTGCTGAGAGATGGTGTCGTGTCTTTCGTGTCTTAAGGGGAATCGACTGGACATTGTGTGCTGTGTGAAGCTACAAGATAGAGAGGAAGTAAAGAGGGACAGCTTCCTCTTCCTTTTTTTCAAGAAGATCTATGCCCCTTTTCTCCTTAAAGACTGGGTTCGCCCGTTCATCGTGAGTCACTCTAGTCATGCTAATTCCTGCATGTTGATGCAACCTTTTTGGTAATAAAGGCTGTTTCTTCTCTGTCCAGGTGGCTGTGTTTGTGGGAATGCTCTCCTTCAGTATTGCTGTGATGGATAAAGTGGAGATAGGCCTGGATCAGAAACTCTCCATGCCTGATGTAAGACTTTGCAGTTCTTCCTATTGAATTGCACACATTGCCAGTTCAAACACAGCTAGAGTTTATTTATCGCTCCCCAAAGACAAATCTTATTGTTAAAGCACAAAAAAAGCATAGAAGCATGACTAAGTTCTCTAAATATAAAAGTGTTTGCATGGGTGACTGACAATAGAGTACATTTGTCTACAGTCAGTCACCAATGCACTTGATTTATTTACATATCTTGTGCAGAGGTTATTTAAAAGGTCCCCTAAAGTAAAGCTTTCATAAGGCCATTTCCCTCCATGTCTGCTCCTCCTCCCAGGACTCATACATGCTGGATTACTTCAAGAACTTGTCCGAATATCTCCATACTGGAGCGCCGGTGTACTTTGTGGTAGAGGAAGGTCTCAACTACAGCAGTCCAGAGGGACAGAATGCTGTCTGTGGGGGAGTGGGCTGCAACAATGACTCTCTGGTCCAGCAGGTCTACACTGCATCACTCATCAGCAACTAGTAAGAATCAGCTGAACAAAAGAACTGCGCACAGATTCCAACCAGTCTGACGTGTCTCAGAGAGGATCATGTGATTTTTTTTATTATTTTTTAATTTCCTGCTTCTTTTCAATTGCCAGCTCAACCATTGCCTATACGCCCTCCTCCTGGCTCGATGACTACTTTGACTGGGTGAAGCCTCAGTCCTCATGCTGCAGATACTACAATGAAACCGGGGCCTTCTGCAATGCCTCGGGTAAGTTATCTAGTGTCAACATGGTTTTTAACCCTTAACTCATTAACCTAATCTTTGCCCTACTTTCATCAATTTCATCACCTTTCCTATATGAGCCATTAAAAAAATATATCATTTGTAGAAAAATAAGAAGTCTCACAAGACTAAGCATTTATTTTTCAAATATTTTGCAGTAAGGATTCATCTATTATGCATCAAATGTATTCATTTTAGAATAAAAAAACCATACAGGTATTGACATGATGTTCGTTAGCATGACTTTTGTTCATAAAAGTCAAGAGTGAATTCTTTTTTGGGAAAAAAGGAAGTAGCTGAAGTCAGTAGTGGTAGTCCCTGCTCACATGACATGTTAGGCAATACAGATTGGGTTTAATAACAGTGTAAAAGAGCACTGTTTGACAAATGTGCTTATGTGTTTGTCCACTCCTCTTACACAAGTCCATGAGCATATTTTCCATGTTGTTTTCTAGTGGTAAATCCATCCTGCGTGCACTGTCGACCCATGACACCCAGCGGGAAGCAGCGGCCAGTCGGAGACGACTTCCTGCGGTTTCTGCCCATGTTTCTGTCAGACAATCCCAACATCAAGTGTGGAAAAGGGTAACTCCATCGCTCTGCCAAAGTGTTGAGTTTGGACTGCACACAGAGTCTAAACTCACTTCAGTCATCTCTTTCTCCTTGTTCATGCCCCTGCAGAGGACACGCAGCTTACAGCACAGCGGTCGACCTGTACCCTGGGAACACGGGGGTCGGAGCCACATACTTCATGACCTTCCACACCATCCTGAAAGAGTCTCCAGACTTCATCAAGGCTTTAAAAATGGCCCGTAATCTGGCCAGCAATATCACGCAGACCTTGGGCCACAAAGTGTTTGCCTACAGGTGCTTCCTTTTCTAATGTATGATTGAATTATATCATAAGGAATCTTGATAAATGGCTGTTTGGCCTGGGTTAGCTGCTTTTGAGCTCAAAGTTCAAGGATATAGGACAAGTAGCTCATCAGATAACCACAAAGTAAACAATGAGTGAGTGCAAACATATAGAGCCTACCCTCAAAATTCAGTTTTTAAAGCGCTAGACCATCATCGATGTAAGAAAACACATTTACCATCTAATTTAAAAATAAGCTTTTTAACTTGTTGAAGGAACTGAAATAATTAAAAAAAACAACAAAACATTAATCCCATCAATCATGTACTTGTTGACATGCTGCCCTAAACTGTTTCAAAAAGCATAATTTGACTGAAGATGACTGACTGAAATGCTCTTTTCCAGCGTGTTTTACGTCTTCTATGAGCAGTACCTTTCCATCGCGTACGACACCGCTCTGAACCTGAGTGTGTCCTTGGCCTCGATATTCGTGGTGACGACTGTGCTGCTGGGCTTCGAGCTGTGGGCCGCCGTGCTGGTCAGCATCACCATCGCCATGATTCTGGCCAACATGTTCGGCGTCATGTGGCTGTGGGGCATCAGCCTGAACGCGGTGTCCCTGGTGAACCTGGTCATGGTGAGAGAAACACAAATCTTCTAAGTTTAAAATCTATTCAAAGGTACTTTTGTTCCTCACTCGTCTGCTGTGTTCTGCAGAGCTGTGGCATCTCGGTGGAATTCTGCAGTCACATCGTGCGTGCGTTTTCCATCAGCATGAGGAAGACCAGAGTGGGTCGAGCTGAGGAGGCCCTGGCTCACATGGGCAGCTCTGTAAGGCTCACCTTTACCTCTGACATCAGTATGAGGCCATAAACTCACTGATCCAATGCTACAGCACCTTATCAAGGATTTATCAAACTATCTTTTCTTTTTCTTTAGAAATTACTGAGAGCGTGACATACAACAGCACCTATCTGCTGACTTTGAGGTGGTCTTGCGGCGCCTTTAGTGTGCACCGTTGTGGTTTTAATTTAGTTTATGTGGCAACTTTGTTGATAAGAGTTTGAAGGCAGCTGGAGAGTGTGGGAAACTTTACTTCTGTGGGGCAGGTTTTGAGATCAGCTGATTTATTTTCTTCTATCTGATATTAGCAACTATTTATGAATAATGACGAAGCATTTGTTGAGTCATGTGGTCGGCTGTTCACACGAGTGTCCGCCAGAGACCGTAGGAGGCGGTTTACAGTCGTAAACAGCCTTTATATGTGGCCACCATCATGATCCGAGTACTCGAAGAATGTGCTCACATATGGCCCCATCCTCCACCTTGTTTCCGTCAGATCTCTAATTGTCATCAGGGTGTTTTGCAACGATGTGTTGCTGACCACTGGTGATGTGCTTCTACAGGTGTTCAGTGGAATCACGCTAACAAAGTTTGGAGGTATCATCATCCTGGCATTCTCCAAGTCACAGATCTTCAAGGTGTTCTACTTTAGGATGTACTTGGCCATCGTGTTGCTGGGGGCTGCTCACGGACTCATCTTCCTCCCTGTACTGCTCAGTTATATCGGTGAGTACTCGGTCACGTTTAAAGAAATAGATCGGGTGTCAATGTATATTTTATTATTTGAAATGAAACAATCTTTTGTTCCACAGGTCCCTCAGTAAACAAAGCTAAGGTGCTTGCTGCCAACAAGCGCTACGCTGGCACAGAAAGGGAGCAGCTCCTCAAATACTAGCAGGCTTTTATGGAACAATGCTCCTCTTGTTTGTCAGACAGCGTGTGGAGGTGCACACAGACGCCCTCTGTGGTTACCGCCAAGCTCATCATCAGTGCGTGGATGATACTCAGGAATACACATTGAAATGGGAGCTCCAGTGGCCTTGTCAGACATGTAGACACAGATTATGGCCCCCACCTTCCTCCTTTGCCTCACACTACAGGACAAGTATGGCAAAAGAAACCGATTTAACAGCATGGCTGTACAGAGAGCCCAGCATTGACCTTTTTCGAATGAGGGAAAACTAAATGAAAATACTTTTCTTACAGGAACAGACATTTTGGATGTTTTCTTAGGTGGGTCTTTTGTAGAACTATTTTTGGGACACACCACTGATAGCAGATGACAAGTATCATTATTGATTGCTATAATAACTGGCATTAATATGTATGGTATCTTACAATGGACTGCATCTAATTTTTTACACCCTGGGCCCAGAGCTCTTTAGTATTTTCAGCCTATGTTATTGTAACCTGAGCAGATCCAAAGTATTTGTTTTTGGCTTTAGTAACCAAAACCTCCACTTAAATATTTAAATTCTACATCTACATCATTATCCTTTTAGTTGTTGCTTCGGGCGCCATTGGTGGGATAGAAGCAGTATTTAATTTTTGGATTTGATGTTTCTGAAATGCCCTATTAAGGTTTCCGCTTCACTTTTATTAATGTTAAAAATGGTTATGGTGTCATTTTAGGGACATATTGATACCAGTTCTAAATTCTCCATGGATACTAACAATGTTTTTTATTGATGTGTAAATGATGCTGTGTGAAGTTACTGGACAAAAACTTTTTTGCACCAAGAAGAGATTAAGCTTTACAGTTACCTGTAAATAGCACACAGGATATTAGTTTAGATTAATTATTTCATAATAGGAACATGAGGTGATGGCAGAATGGTTCATTTATTTTGATTCCTATTTCTTTATATTATTATCAGTGTTTTAGTCATTATTGTTTATTAAACATAACTGTCTTATGAAACTGATCTAGGAAAATTTTAGCCAAGGAGATGTCATGAACACATTCCTGTTTTCTTGTTAGTTTGTAATTTTTTAAATTTTTTTTTAATGAAATGTAGGGAAAATAAAAGGTACTGAAGTGGTAAAACTCAGATGTAAAATGGAGCCATGTCTCTGACTAAAATGGTTTAAATGTGGTAAAAAAGAGATTAAAAAACAAGATTCTTAAATACTTTAACTCTTATTAAATATAATCAAACTAAACAATCCTGCTTTCTTTCTTTTATTCTCCAGTGTAACTGAATTTGAGACAGTGGAAAACTTATTTTTTGAATCTCTGATTTTACCATCTTGAATTTTACAACTTTAATTTTATGCCATGTTAAGTTATAGTTGATAATGACAAATTTAGCCTATTCTCTACAATGCTTTAATAAGGTTTTATCTTACACTTGTATTATTTGTTAATACCCCCAGGTCTTGATTGCTTTGGGGGCAGAATAAACAGAACTGAGGACAGGTCAAGTTTTTACTGTTGACAGTTTAATGTACCCTGTGTCATTATTACGAATTACCACTGGAGGGCGCCCGGATCCATCTCTGTTCTCACTAATAGAGTAGGAGTGACCTCCTTTTTGTTGTCTTGAAATAGAAACATGCTTCCACACTTTTTTTTTTTTTTTTTGGTGAGTGCAGGTAGAGCAGAGTAGCACATAAAGAAAGATGCAAGTCTGCAGCTTTTGGTTAATCACCAAAAACACACAGACTACAAGTCACTCTCGCCCAGTTCAAAGGTCAATTCCTCTGTGTGCTTGTGTGTGTGTGTGTGTGTGTGTGTGCGTGCTCTATACGAGTTATTCCCCCGCTGCACTGTGAGACCACGGGACTGTTCTGTGAATGCAGCTGGCAGACTGAAATATTAATTTCCTCTGCAGGCCTGTTGCGCTGTTTGCACTGAGACGTGTACAGGTTAAATTCTCTTATGTAACACTCGACTCTGACCTGGCATCATCTTTCACTGTCACACATTCACGCGTACACCGGGTGTGTGCTTTAGTGACATAATAAATTGACCAGCTGACAACATGATAATCCTACTTTTTTTTTAATTTAAATAAAGCTTAACACACCACCACAAGGCTGTTGTGTAATGTTATTGTCCTGTTGTCTAAAATAAATAAACTAAAGCCTAAATATCACTTAAATATCTCTCAAAGTCAAAGTACTGAAAAAGGAAGTAAACAGATGACAGAAAAGAACGAAAGACAACAGTTTGATAAAATTCTGATTATTTTTCAAACTTTTTTGACAATCAATTGCAAATAAAATGAACCTATTAGGTTTATTTTATCCACAGATTGTTCACTTTATTGCATTTAAAAGCAGATGTTCCTCCGAACATTTCCAACAGCACTTTCCACGTGCGTTCTCCTCCCTCGTCTTTTCTCCCACACACTTGTCCTTGAACTCACGTTGTGGCCTCTGTCTCTCTGAGGCTCTCAAAAATCCATCAATAAATAAGTGTGAGAAGTGTTTCATGTCCGGCTCCGCGTTACCAGTTTTCTGTTTCTCTGGGTTCGTCTGTCGCTACGATCGACTCGCCCATTGGAACAAAAGGGATTAGGTGGCCGGGTCAAACCTGAGGAGGGGTTTAGGTTTTCAGCCCCACCTGCAGCGCGTTGACCCCCTTCCAATGCACTTTCTGTGGTGTTTGTGGACTGGCTGGGATGGTGTGAAAGTTTGTGTTGATCATCGGCGCGGTGTTTACCACCTCCAGTAAAAGCCCTGAGTCACAATGTCAGGACAGGAAAGGGGCAAAATGCAGCTTCAGCCAATTGTTATTTTAAAGGGAAGGGCAACAGACCTCTGCTTGCCCCAACGATGGTACACATATTTTCACAATGAGGGTCACTTATGTGTGAGCAGGGCTCAGGAAGGGCTGTCAATAGAGCCTTTTATGAAGTGGTGAGGGGGGAATTAGGCTGTCAATGGAGGGGACTAAGCCGCATATGCCATGTGGCCACGCTCGGCCCTGGCTTGTTTGTTTTGATGGCAGCACGAGACTGGCGTGACTGCAGGCCTTGTTTACACTGGATATATGTCAAGCAGGAGAGCCCGCTCTCCATGAGAAACCGAGCTCTGGGGTTGCATCAGAACCACAGGTGTGGTCTATCGGGGAACACTGGTTTATACTGGTGGAACAAGGATCAACTGGAGCTGCTGGTTACTGAATGATGTTTGGGGTCGGACAGCTGTGGGTGTCATATTAGACACAATACTTTACATGTAAGAAAACAAAAAGAAATTACTCAGAAAAGGTAAATTTAGCTTCATTTTCTGAGGCAAATGTTAAAATTCATTCTGAATACTTAAGTGCATTTAAATGTGCTTTCGCTCTGCAAACACCTCATATTTAGCAAATAATAATAATAATGATGTCTTTTCTAAGTATGTAATAAGTGAGGTGAAAACCTGATCTGCCTGATGTGACGCTCCGCCCATGATCATACTGGTCTTTTTCATTCAGCCTTAAAACAGAAGATTCCCTAAAATTCCCTGAAAGTTGCAGTTAACTCTTGATGAGTTTGAATTGACTTTGCTGTTTTCATGGCCTCAACCCTTTCATGGCTAGTGGCTTTGGCGTTGGAAACTTTTTCTTTATGATGCACATTCTGTTGCCAATGCTGCACATAAACAAACACATTGAATGTTTATTGCATCATCTGTTACAGTTTGGATGGTCTTTCTCAGTGCAAAAAAAACTAAGAACGTGTGAGGATCAGGATGGCCGACAGCTCATCAGGCATGCAGAGCAACAGATTTCATACCAAATGTTCCGAGAGGGAAATATAAGATGAAAAGAAATCGAGATTTCTAATTTTCATGCATAAAAGGATTAAAGAATACAGCAAGATGTGCTTTTCTCTGGTTTGACTGATTTAAAGTACCCAGAAAAGCAATATATCACGCATTAGTTTAGAGTAAAACCTGAAAAATTCCTGGTTTTTCCTTGTCAGAAGCAACTGTATGTGTGTGTGTGTGTGTGCGTGTGTGTGAACAGCAACATGTCAAGAGCAAGCAAAACATTTGCTCTGTGTGAACACAACTTGAGGGTTTTGCTGCAGGTCGTGTTCTCTCCATTCGTGAGGTGTTGCAGAACAACATGCAGCCTTGTTTCGATTGAACAAGCAAAGGAGTTTATTTACAAAACATACACAGATGATAATGTTTCCTCACAGATTTCCTCATTGTGCATTTTATTGCAAGGTCTTTGGGCTAGGTCATTTTCAGTAATTTAAGAAAAGAACACCTTCAATAAGCACAATCCAAGCGTTTCTTCAAAATTTGGTTTTATGTTGCGATTATGTGAATTCATACATAATCAATACAATACTGTCTAATCTGATCTGATCCGGAAGCCTTTTAATGCTTTGATACTGTTTAAGGCGATTTGAAAGAAAAGACAATACAGTTGAGACAAATGCCTAAAGAAAATTAAGTAACACTCAATCGATCGTAAAAATGTCTGTTGCTCATTCAAAAAAGCTGGGGTCTTCATCCACGTCATCCATGTTTCTCTCGTGGCCGGAGCTCAACACTGCCGAAGGGTGTTTGTCCACTCATTTACTTCCAAACTACATGTCTGAACCGTTGACAGCACCGTAAACGTGCTAGCGATAAACTCTAACATAGAGCAGAGGAACTAGGACTGATTAAAGTGGTTCTGGTCTCCTCAAGTCCGTAGAAAAGAAACGGAACCCTTCTTTGAAAATGTCGAGTTCCACCTGTGTATAAATGGTTACTATTATTTATCCAGACGGCTGAGGCCAACCAAGAATAACCCCAAAGAAACAAAGAGAGTCCAAAAAATCCATTCAAATAACCCCTGCGATGCTTCAGATGCAGCTTATGCTTCAGTTAAGTCCTAAGCCTCATTTTTAACAAAGAAAAACATTCTGGCTCACCTTTTGTTACAAAAAGTGCACTTTTAAGACAATGACTGTTGCTGAGATCGTTTTCCTGCAGGTCGGTAGGCGACTGAACGAAGCATAGTTCAGGGAGATTAATGAAAAGCTAATAAAAATGTTAGAATCACCACCATTCAAAGCTCTCTTAATCAACAAGAGAGGGTTTAAAATACACAACGGAATGGAACTAGGCAGAAAAAGAACTTTTGTGCAGTTGTTGAACCCTTTTTATGTCGCGTGATGATGATGAGGAGGAGGAGGAGGAGGAGGAGGAGGAGGAAGGGAAGGCTGGCAAATTGTGCCCCCTTTGGCTGGTGTCAGGAAGGAGCATGATGGGACGAGCAGCTGCTGCCGGGCAACAACCGGCGGTACCGTAGCCAGCGATGGTGAGGGGAGAGACGGGAGGATGGATGCTGTTTTCGAGGGGGCCGGTCAGAAGGAGAACCGGGCGGTCGTCCTCCTGACGGACCACTAATGCTAGGAGGTCTGCAGCAGGCGTCTGTAGTGGGGCATGATCTCGTGCTCCGGCAGGTGCAGGTTGAACTCCAACGCCACCAGGACGGGGAACTCGAAGGCAATCAGCTCACGGCGGTTCACTCTGAAGCGCTCCTCCAGTTTCTGTGGGAAGAGAACAGTGTCAAGAGCAGCTACGGGCAGTTTCCTTCTCCTTTAATGAGCATTTCATAAGCAGCGGCTCCACTGTGCCTCGCAGCATTTGTGCAAGAGGAAATTCCTGTTTGGCCAATTTGGTTGAACCGTTGCGGAGGTGAGGCTGTCACACTTCACTAATTTCACTTTCAACCACAGGACTTGCAAAGGAAATATGAAAATTGCTGGCTTGAGATTGCAAAAAATATGAAAGCTTGTTGTCTGGAAGCGGTCTCTACCCACAGATTCTCTCAGGTTTTTCTAGTTACCAGTAAAAATTCCCTGATATCTGTGTGTTACCCAAAAGAGCTGCTGAAGCGACACATGCTTTCTCTTTTGAGGGTTATTTTGCTTTGTGAGTTCCTCTACCTTTATCTTTCTTTATCTTTAAGACAACTTAAAACTGATCTTTCATGGAAAATATGCCTGATTCACCTCACTCTTCCGTACGCTTTTAGAGTTTTTGCGTCTCTTTTAGGCGGAAGACCTGCCACCAGAGAACACGTCGAACACGTTTGTTGAGTTTAATGTTGCTGTAGCTGAGATTTCCTTGTTGTTCCAAACTAAAAAAAACGTCAGCCAAGTTAATAATTCACTCACAATCGACAACAGTACGGTGCGCAATGGCATAAACCGTCTGGATGGAACGCTGCAGTTTGATTCCATCTTTCTTTTCGCTGAATAGATATTTTATAATAAAAAGCAGAAGGGCTCCAAAAACATGAGCTATATTAGATACAGTGCGCACACACACACACACACACACACACACACACACACACACACACATTTGGGTGAGTGTTTCTACTGGACTGATATTTTACATGTCTGATACGAACAGGAAGTGTGTGTGTGTGTGTGTGTGTGTGTATGTGTGTGTGTCTGATGGAGGGGGGAAGCTCTGAGCTCTGCGGGGGGAACTCACGTCGATCAGAAGCTTGACTTCGTGCTTCTTCAGGTCACCGCCGATCTTGGCCGCCAGCAGGACGCACGCCCCGGCGCAGAGTTTACGGTTCTGCTTGTTGAGTTTGCCCTGAAGAACGAGTTTTTCAAAGTAGACGAACGCCATGGCGACGGTCGGTTCCTCGTAGCCGCACTCGTCCTGGGCCAACTTTTTTATCTCTCTTTTCAAGCTGTGTGGTAGTAAAAGAGCAGAAGGACGATAAGAAAAAAAACAGAACACACTCTCTGCGTTCCAGTGATGCTGTTTCACCTCCGGATCTTGCTGAGGGTCAGCCGTATGTGGGGGAATTTCTCCTTGAAGGTTTCATTCATGTCCTTCTTGAGGTCCGAGGGTTTGACGTATTCAATAACCGTAGTCTGAAAAAAAAAGAAGAAAAAAAAAAAAGAAGATCTCAAATTGAGTAATTTGTTGCTTCAACTGTTGCCCCAAAACATTCACAGATCAACTCTCACATGGACTCAGACTGACTGAGGTGAGGTAATGATTTCATAAAATGACCTCATTCTACTGGAATCTGAGAACATTTATGCCGTGAACCCTAATATTAACACTGCTTCAGCTGATCTTTCTTTGGATCTGAATGTGCAAACCTGGTTCAAAATCACATTTGGCAGCTGGATGAAAATGATCAGCTTGCTGCTGGACGTGTGTTAGACTGCCGGCCTGAGAAGCAGCAGATCCCTGAAGAATAAAGAGGATTTCTCTTCTCTTTCTCCTCGGGAATATTTCGAGGAAAAAGTCAGATTTCATATAAGAAATGCAAGAGTTCACCAATTCTCTGTATTCTGAGGATCTGTTCTGAGAAACCTTCCCAGAATCCTCCTCATCCTGATCCTGCTCAGAATTCACGGCTTCCAATTCCCGCAGCGCACACAATGGCCATTGTTGTCACAGAGACAGAGTCCGGCCTTGACTGAACATCTCAGCCGCGCCAGTCCTTGTGTATTCTACCAGCCTCCGTAGCAAAAACACAACCCGTGAAAGAACGAGGAGGGATCTCCAGGCGCCTTTGTTTGCATTTCTGTTTTGGCCTGCGATAAAACATCCACCTTTTTCCCAGAAAGGCGAAAGCGATCGGACAACAGACAGGCACATCCACCCTCCTCCTCCATGATGAAAAAAAAGGCTGACTAATTTCCAGAGGACATTTTTTCCTTCAAATAGCAAACCATCTTACCAGACAAACACGTCCAGTGTGTTGTTACTGTTACTGGCAGCGGTGGGAAAACTGGCTACAGAGACGGTCAAGGACGACAAAAAAACAGCTCCGACAAGGAACGTCAACAGTGAGACAATGAGGAACATCTTAGGAAAAGACATAACATCAGAGTGGGGGGGG
>BJFM01000684.1:124425-137852 GCA_016586285.1 Arothron firmamentum | reverse complement strand
TGTGTGTGTGTGTGTGTGTGTGTGTGTGTGTGTGTGTGTGTGTGTGTGTGTGTGTCAGTGTTGTCAGAAGTAAAAGTTACAATTAAAACAGGTAAAAAATGAAAGCAGTGAAAACACTTGGCCTTTTAATGCAGAAGAAGCAAAGAATGGGAATAAACCACAAGTGGTAGATTTCAAACAAGGGGCGATAAAACGACTGATGAATTTGCATCAAAAGATGAAGTATGGAGTCATCAATCGCTTTAGGTGTTCAGTTGACTTCTGTCTATATTACAGGTCTATCTTATTTTAAACTCCAACATGACTGTATGCATATTCATGCTTTTACAGTTGTTTATGTGCTGATTTTTAGATATTATTGCCTGAAAGTCGGCAAAACTCAAGACCTACGATGTGTGTTAGATATGGAACAAAGCAGAGCCTCCTTTATTAAGCTACTGACTGCTTTCACTACTTTATCAGCACTGCGAGCAGAGGAGAGCTGGGCGCAAGTGATGTGATCAAAATGGATGCAAAGATTTAACTTAAATGCTGACAAAGGGATTGAATGTGTAAGCAAGGCAGCACCAAAGCAGAAGGAAAATATGGACGAGAGGAAAGGCTCGAAAAGAAGGACTATCTTAAAGAAGAACTATGTGCAGAAACAAAAGGGAAGAAAAAAATTCACTCACTAAGGCCACCATTATCATCATCATCATCATCATCATCATCAGCGGCATCATCCTCCATACCTTTCCCTCCACAGCAAAGAACGAAAGGAGTGCGGCGTTCCACCACAGCCCGGCACTGTACGCACTTCTTCATGAGGCTGGCACAGTCTGGTACAAATCACCACACAACTCCATTAGTCCGGATGCGGTTTCTAACGGAGGTGTTGCTGTTTAGTGATGCAGGACTTACTCTCACAAGCGCACATGTGACCACAGGGCTGGAACAGCACGGCTGCCTTCTTGTCAGAGCAGACGACGCACTCCTCGATCTGAAAGCACACAAATGAATGACCGGTCTGATCACTCAGCTGGCTGTTTCATCTCAAGCTAAAGCGAGTTGGGGGGGGAATGGTATTACCTTAGTTCTGGAATGGACCTGATCTTTGCAGATGAGACACTTCTTCACACGAGGGGAGCAGAGGGAACAGGTAGCGATGTGTCCACAGGGCCCGAACAGCGTATCTCTCTTCATGTCAGAGCACACCATGCACTCCTCCAGTGACTCGATGTTACTGTTCAGAGACGGGCTGCGGGTGCCCACCTGCCCACTGGACCGTTCAGAGGAAAACAACAGCGTGTATGTGTGAGAGAGCAGAACGGACTGCAGATTTTTTTTATGGTAACACCTCATCAATGATCTTTCTAAAGTACTGCCTCCTGGGTGGTTATTATTTAATCTATTTTTATGTAATAAAAACAATCCTGAAAGCTAATTCTTCAGGTCAAACATCAGAGGGTATGACATAAAGACTAAATAAAATAAACAAGTGATTACAAGAGTTCAGGTTTTCTCCAATGTTCATTATTCTGTCCAAATAGACTCGAACAGGCTGCCTGTCCCCGGTTCACTGTTTAGCTGACTCATCATGCTCCGTCTTTATATTCATCACACATTGGAGTCTGATTGATTTTTCAGTCTGACTCCTGGCAAGAAAGCGAATTGGTGCCTTTTTTCGTTTTTTTCCAGATTGTCAAATGGTTCCTTCGGGGGATGTTTACCTGCTCTTCTCTTTGTGACATTTGGCCAGAGCCTTGCAGAGGCTGGGGTCAGGACACAGGTCTAGAGGGGACTGTCCCTTCTTGTTACGAATGGTCAAGTCTGCTCCGTTGGCTGCTAGGAAGCACGCAATAGATGCTGCACTCTTTTTTTCTGCCCCCTGGGTGCCCAGACCCATGATTAACTGCGGGGAGGCAGACATGAATAGGAAAAAAAAAACATCAGAGGTACATTCAAAGTATAACTCTTAAAATCTTGATATGAAAAACAGCTATCTCTAATGAATCGCTATGAAAAATAACTACATTTAGAAAACTTTACATGAATTTTGTCAGATAATTAGCTGCAGCTCTTTTTGGTGTTTTTCTGATGAAATGTAGCATAATTCATTCATAATTAGTTAATCAAATAGCTTTGGAAGAAACATGAAGCTCCATGTTAAAGGTCTAAGAGATTCTTATCAAGATCTGCTTAAACAGATTTTTATTTATGATACTTTAAGGAACTCTGTTAGAGTGATAACAGGTATGCATACAGTATTCTTGGAGGGTTCCCAGGGCTCCAGCTTGCTGACGTCTTGCATATCTTGGAGCTGTCGCAATTGGGACAATGTGTGGTGACGCAGTGCCTCGTGAAGTGGTGTGTCTCCGTCCTTGTCCTGCACATCGAGCTTGGCTTCTGCCCGCACCAGTAGCTGGTGAGAGATGCAAAATTAAATTTAACATAAGCACACAGAAATCAGAAACAGTCCTCAAACCATTTTGGGCTAATTACAGTAATGCTGTATTGAAAATAGTGCTGAGAATGACCTGCATAGCACGTTATAAACAATTATGTGGTGCATTTTTTAATGTGTCCACAAGATGGCAACGTAGCAATCTCAATCTAACAACACAATTTACAGAAGACCCTTGCTTAGAGAGCCTTTTTTCTAACACTGTATCAATTGAGAAGCAAAACTGCTATAAATTAAATGCCAGCCAATGCTAATGTTTTTCTCCCCTTTGGCATAATACACAAAAAATCAAGGACAGGTTCTGGATTTTAGTCAGTGAAGGGTGAAAATGTTCAAAGAGATGATAGAGGATACAAATATAAAGGGATCACTAACCCGCACTATCTGGGTGTGTTGACGCTCCACTGCCAGATGTAATGCTGTTTGCTGGTTGCCGTTCTGGATATCTAAACTGGCATTGCCCTGAGAGGCAGGAACAAAAGACACGTTAATGCACAGCAAATCACACACATACAGACAACTAGAAGAAAAAAGCCTGAAGATGCAGATTAAATCAAGTAAATCATGTAAAACCGCAAGACCTTTAAAGAATAACACATAAAAACACTAAAAGCCTGTTTCGCTTTATGAGCCTTTAATTAATCTTTGTTTCTTCAACCCTGCAGAACAACCAAGTATCATCAGGAAGGCTGGGAGGAGGATGCACCCAACAATAATGCTGCATGTGCCTTCAATTCCAACGGCCAAAAACCCCGACCAAGGAGATGCAGAGGAAGGATAAGCAATGTAATCAGGCCTTGTGTGAAATCACCGAAGAGGAGTACTGACAGACTGGCTGACAGGAAAGCTGCAGTGCACCTTGGTGTGAGCAGCAATTTTGGAGGAAAAAGCTGAGCCAACACTGAACTAGCCCACTGCGGGGGCTTTCAGGATGTCCCTTTTGAAGGATAGCTTGTACAGAGTGCAAATGCTGTAGCAACACTGCAGCCTGTCCTTGTATCTCAATTAACCCAGTTCCTTCTTGGTCAGATAGCTTTTTCTGTGCAGCACTTCTACGCTTTAGGCTTCAGGGACATAAACCTGCAATCTCAGAAGGGAGAAAAGTGCAGAAATCTACAATTGCGAGAGGAAAAGCAGGGGGAGGAGTAAGATGTGGTAAGGGCCCAACAGCACTAAAGATTTTGCCTAAAGGTCTGGAGAACCATATGGATTTAATAAAAATAGGCATTTATGGTACTTTAATGTGCTCTATAGCTTACTAGCTGCAAGGCACTGCAGTGGAAGCCACTCTTAATTGTCTGTATTCAGGGAAACTTGGAAGTCTAAACTGAATGGATGCAGTTAAACCCAGAGTACAAACTGTTTTTAAATGATTAAGTTTGGGGTCATGTGGGGGAGAGTTCCTGTGTGGCTACCTGGTGCACCAGCAGCTCAGCCACCTCCACATGGTTGTTAAGGGCAGCCAGGTGCAGCGCTGTGTAACCATCGTCTTTCTTCTCATCTACAATCCAAGGCCTTGGAAGTTTGGATAAGAGCACCCGCATTGCGCTGCAGAGAGATGGAAAGGGAAAATCACAGAGATGGATAAAAAGAATCCCACACACACTTTATAATATGTATATAGCACCTTTTTCCACACATACTAGCCAGGTATCAACTATTTCTCTGTGGTCTGCTGCCTTTGGGGTACTTGGGGATAAATATAACATACATTTTAGGAACATTTTGTACAAGTTGAATTGTATTTGGCTGCAAAATCTTCACATCAGGAACTGCAAAATCATTTTGTGGACTTAAATTTCATCCAAGTCTCGAGTGTATGTTTTTATGAGTGACCAAAATGAAAAACAAGTATCTGAACTCTTCTTAGTCCTGGATAAAGATTGTACACAAAACGCTATTTTGAGACTGTCTAATGAATGAATCTCTGGGACTTCTGAGGTGAGATATAAATACAACTGTAATTTGTCGACATACTGTGGAATTTCAGGAAGATGCATACATAAACGGTTTTGTATGCCGTCTGTAATTAGGCAAACAATACACTTTCACTAAGAAGTGAAGCAGCAAAGCTGGACACAAAACATCTGACCTTGATCAAGTCTGAATAATCATGCGGGGCATATCTTTGAACTGCGACAAAAGCAGCCAGCTGATTCTACTCCCCCTCTGATATGGCAAACAGCCACCATGGCGTGTTTGCAGCAGGGCAGAAAGGTTCTCCAAGAGAAAAGGGAGGAAATGGGTTCTAGCATAGAGAAGGCAGGCAGTGCCTGCAAAAATCAATGAAAATTGTTAACTATTAAGACAGAAAGAAAAATGCAAGGCAACATGCTGGCAAGTTTGGGGTAATCAGTACAGCTTCTTGCTTTGAGGTTGTTTTTTTTTTGTTGTGCATACCCTACTGACAAAAGGCTGAGAGGGAGTCAGCACCTCTGCACAGAGAACTGGGGCTGGTGTAATGCTGCAGTGATGAACAGCGCAGCACACTGATCTTAGGCTCTTTCTCTCTTCCTCTTGCGTGCACACACGCACACGCACACACACACCTGCATTGCTTGCAGCTATCGTCAAGGACTTAATGCAGAGGAGTGCTGCTTAAATACGATAGCAACCACACCCGTTTCACCTAATCTCACACTCGCAATATGTTGCCTTTGTTAAAAAGGATTGTTTGCTTGCACACATTCACAATCTCGGAGCGGTCACTACAGTAATTTCATCCACGGCATTCCCACCTGATAGGAGCTGAGACTTACGGACAACAAATTATCACAGAAAAGACCTTGCTGCCTCACACTCTTGCCTGAAGCAATATCATAAACCTTATTCTCAGTGGTTTAGCAATATACTTTTTAGTTTTCCTTCACATTTACACTGATAGACAATGATGGACTGCAGCTTTCTTTCTGCTAAATCTCTTACGAATTCCTGGCAAGTGTCCCACAACAAGCCTTTGTTCATTTTGTTGCGTTTCCCTATGTACTCTGTTGGTGCAATATGGACCATTTGTGTTATTGGCCGAAATAACTAGTAAATAAATCCTTGTCTGCAGTGCTATAGGGTGGACCAGCACCTTGTACTGGTGCTAGGCATGTGTTTGCTGGTCTGGAGAGCCCCTTGGAGTTTAGACTGACAGGCTTCCTGCCATGGTGGGCAAAATGGGAGGACATTAATATTAATGCCCCATACTGGCACTGCTGCATTGCAGTTAACCTATTTGCTGTAAAGGCAGAATTAACACATGAAGTTAAAAGAAATATGTTATTTTGGTTTTATCATATATTTCAGTGCAAGAGACTGTGATTCTGTAGGCGGTTAATGCTAAAGGAGATAAAAGACTAATATAGCGTGACTAATATGACCTTCACTGTTCATGTACAGGTAAGGGTGGGAAGTGACAAAGGAGAGACAAAATGGAAGACAATGGAACTGGGTCACCCTGTGGGAGCTCTGAAGAATCCCTCAGGAAAGCTGCACAGTCTGTCATTGACCAGCACGCTCTCGGATGCCCTCAGTTCTGGATGCATCTGTGTGATATTTCTGTTTATAAGACAGTGGATGTACGCCTGGGTACAGTTTCTGTAACAAATATGTGAGGATGCCAGAGAGGGCAAAGGGCAAAATCATGCACCTTACTAGTTGCACAATACTGCTTGATGCTGTTTTGTCCTCTAGAGCAACACAAGCGTCATCTCAGAGGCAAACGATACTGTAATACAGCAGGCTAGTGAAACAGTCAGGAGACATTAACAAAGCATCAGGGACAGCATCAATAATGTGCACTGCTTTGAAATCCTAAACTGCAAATCAATCAGAGTGCACAACCTAAAATATAACCTATTTAAACTGGGCAGAAAGATTCACGTCATGTAAGAGTCTACAAGAATCCTTAAGTCAGGGTTAGAATACTTTGATTTGCACTAATTATTATGATGTATAGTAGTAGTGGCAGTATTTGAAGCCAGCAGTGCAGAGGAGTGCTGAAAGGGGAAAAAAACCTTAGCTTGCTCTGCATTGTTTTTTAGGGGGGTGGGGGTGGAGGGGGGTGCTTTTCATTACCATGCTGCAAAGAGAATAGTTTCCCTGCAATGTGACCTTCCCATGCCTGCTTGTACCTGAGGCCCCTGAATAAGAATGCTTTTAATAAAGACAATTTGCATAAAGCAAGAAGGAGGGAAAAAATCAAAGCGGTTCATTTCTGTGATGCTTAGGCTATTACTACTGCTGCTGTCAGAGCCTTGAATATTGTAGGGGTATACGTGCATTTACAAACATCTCAGCTTCAGCTGTCTGGCTGGGGAAAGGATGGGGGTCTATAAAGGTTAAGTATTAATTG
The DNA here is from genome assembly GCA_016586285.1 of Arothron firmamentum. Lineage (NCBI taxonomy): Eukaryota > Metazoa > Chordata > Actinopteri > Tetraodontiformes > Tetraodontidae > Arothron > Arothron firmamentum. Next base: position 131,070 of record BJFM01000684.1, on the reverse strand, counting down.
CAGTGATTACAGGCTTCCCCGTTTCACGGCAGATGGTGACAAAAAAAGGTGTAAAACAGTTAAATAGTCATAGGACACATTACAATCCCCTCTATATACATCAGATATACAAATGTAGATCGGATACATATTATGTGTTTTTGTAGGTGAATGTAAAACAAAGCATTATTAAAATAAAAATAGAGATTTCTTATATGTTTTTACGAGGAACTCTTGTATGAAATTATAAAATCAATAAACTGAAAAACCATCTATTTGCCTAAACATCATCCCTTTGGCCACTTTGTGCAAATGCACACACAGTACACTTCCTATGTCACACATCTAGAATATGAGAAAAGCCCAGATGCTATGGGAAACTGAACCTGGACCTGAAGATTCTTCAAACCCTACAGAAACCTGTGGGCAAAAATATATATTTAAGCAGTGCAAAGAACAGAGATTCTATTGATTGATACTATGGCTGGCGGCATGGCCAGCTTTAAGAGGCAGCTCTGCTGATATATATCATAGGTGCTGCATGCCCGGCTAGGCGGGCATGTTAGTCTTTCAACATTTCCGGGTGTTATCAGTTCGTCTTTGAGCTATGTCCAACCCATAATTGTCACTAAATGTCTTAATTGGAATTTTACTTCAGAATTTCATGCGTTGCTATCGTGTATGGGTTTGTCATTTGATTCAATATTAATGTTTTACGGATAACAGAAATAACATGCATCCAAAATATTGCATGTGCCCTAATAATTTAAATATTTACTTTTTATTTCTGCTTCTATAAAAAGAAAAAAATAATTGAGACTGTTAAAATGAAATGCAACTTCTTCCATACAGAGGAGTGGAACAGTACGCAGGACCAAGGAATTGACTTTGGGTTGTTTAAAATGATGGTAAATCCAGCCGCACTGATGCTCCTTCGATCGGCAGCTGCGCTGCAGTGTGGTATACTGTCACCATACAGGCCCCAATAATCTGACCTGTCACTGCAAACCCACCCCTGTAAATCATTCCTCACACTCTGTCCTGCCCAATATCCGTCCTCACAGTGAAACCTTCATAAGCCGCACGTCCCTTTACACACAATACGGCGTCAGGATAACCGCTCTACAATTAAGATAATATAATTATTAAATTAAACTAAATCATTATTTTCCATAATAATTAAAAAATTTTAAAAAAAGCATCACAACAGAAGACGGTTGCCACATTGCATCTAATGACTTCTCACTTCATCACTTAAGACATGAGGCAACACCACCATCACAAACAAAAGGCTTGGTGATTAAGACCTAGTGTTTGTGGATTTAAAAAAAAAAAAAAGGGCCTCATATGCTCTCGTGACAACAGAGACATCGAGGCCTAATATCCCAGAGGGTCCAGTTTGTTGATGATACTGTGTATATAAAATGACATACATTACAGATACGTTTTAAAGGTTCCATCACACAGGTCGCTCGATATAAATTATGCTGCCAACTTCAAAGAGGATCTTGTAAATTTGTGCTTTACCGTTGGAAGTGAGGTGTTTTTCGAGGCACAGTCATGAAGTACACACCCAAATTGCAGCAGCAAGACTCCTCCTTCCCTTGACCTGTCAAACTGCATTTACATGGGAGCCCCTGACTTCAGTGTCTGCATGGGTTACCAAGGTAACAAGGTATGCATTATTCAAACACTAAGCTTGGTTCAGATGTGAACATTGATCTAGATGTGTCCCTCAGAGTACATTATGGTGACCAATATCGCTGCGATTGACAGGAAGCACACGCATCTGGTCATGGGTTCCAGAGAGATGCTGCTCACAACTGCTTCAAATGGAAGCTCATTTTGAACATAAAAATGCTGCATTTCTTTACTTATAAAAAAAACAGGATCTGCGTTGTTGCTAAATATTAAATGATTTTTTTTTTTCAACTACACCAAAAATGTAGATATTCCTGAGAGATGATTAAAAGCTCGGAGCTCGGCGATGTAAATAACTGCAAAAAAATAAAATAAAATAAAAATAAAATTCTTTATTTTATTTCCCTTTTGTTGTGTGAAATGCGTTTGCTGTAGTGTGAGATTTATTTGGGTGTTTGCGCGAGTTAACTCTGCTGAGGTGCTTATCGAGATTTCAATAAAAATGTCATCACTAATTTTAAAGTACCATTAAACACAAAAATGAATTCTATTAGTTATCCCATAACACAAAGTAAATAGGTAAACTAGATTTACTTTAAAATGAGGAGAGAAATATTAAAGATGCTTGCCAGCTGTGCTGTGCATGTATATCACCTCCCTCTGTCATATTTATTACCTGCATTGCTGAGACACTTAAAGTGCTACAAATAACTCTTTCGCGGTATGGCCAGTAGGAACAAAGTGTGTCATCAGTGCTTACATAGGCAATTTAAACTCGTTACTTTGTATGCTATAGTCACTTTCCTAAAAGCTCTTTTACGTCCTTGAGTCCCTTCACGACAGGATGCAGTCCTTCCTCCCACCCCAGTCCCCTCCTTTCTCTTCTCCTTCCATCCATCCTTGCACGTCTGCGCTATCCCCATGTCTACCACTCCCATCATGTGCTGTAACGGCACAGCAGCCAGGACTCAATGTTTGGACACGCCACAGGACGGAGCATTACGGCATGGCTGAGCTGAACACTGGCTCGCAGCCACCCTGTCCAGCCTTGGAGGCAAGCACAGGCTTTGTGATTGGTCACATGGGCTTTGGGGTTTGTATTAGCTTGTCCTTTGGTTGATCTTTTGGGCTTGTCCCAGCCCACACAGAGAGTGACTATGGGCTTTTGGGATTGGACAACATTTCAATTAAGTCCCTTTACATACTGCAGCAAAGAGGTGCCCGAGCTTATTAGCATGGAGCAGTCACTACAGTAGTTATTTGTTGCCAGCTTGTGCCTTTGACTATCCTCATCTGTATTAGCAAGAAGATGCATGAGCATTTAAATAATTAGTGTTAAATACTGTATTTTTGCACATTCATCTGAGTGGCTCTGTGGGTAAACAATGACAGGGAGCGGTATTTACTATATTTATGCCTGTACATAAATGGCTTTCCATACACATATATAGCCCTGGAGTGCACAGGCAGTCCTGCAGTCTGTAAGTCACTTAGCTGTAACACGCTGCTTTGATAAGGCATAGTTTAAAAATATCAGAGGTAAAAAAAAAGAAAGAAAGAAAGAAAGAAAGAAATTCTGAGAAGGTTCCCCTGCAGTGAGGCTAGACTGAACAATGGGCTGCTGGATCAGAGAGTCTGGCTGCTACTGGCTTTCCCTGCAAGCACCTAGGTAGGCTGCCCCATTCATAAATCACATTTATTCCTCCGAGCGCTCAGCGGTCTCACCTCCTTATATGATGCACTGTTTAAAAGGATGAGGAGGGAGGAGCACAGGTTACTGGAAAAGATTTGATGGGCAGGCCAAAGTAAGCACTGGAAAGGGCCGAACTGATGACTGAGAATGCAGAATTTTGTCAAAATCAGAAACGGTGCTCACTGCAAAAAAGGCTTTAAAAGTGCAATCATCATCGTCCCTCATTAATAATTTGATTCTGCGTAACTGACCGACTGATCAACGAAATTGACGTCATACATTTTTAACACTGTCTTCTTTTCTTCCAGATCTGAAGACTGGTTCGGCTGTGTGCTGCTGTGAAATCGTACGGTGTGAGTCAGTGGTATTTTCCACAGCTTCTGAGTAATTTCACTGGAACAATGGGCGACAGTGCAGCAGTGATACTAGCACTTTGCTGTGACCTGCAGGAAAATGCATTTCGACATTCTAGAATATCATGAAATGATTTTGGATCAGTTAATGAATAAGATTTTTTAAGAATAAGAGTCTGACAAAACATAGTCAGCATGGCCACAGCTTGGTGTAAGGCGCATGCAGGTAAGTGACATTCCTCACTAACCCCATGGTTGCTTGATTAAATCTGTTTAAATTTTTTTATTTTTTTTTAGATTCTGAACGAGATGTGTAAGAAAGATGAAATTTCCCTTTTAAACATTAATCTAAAAATAAAGGGCTTTAAATCTATGCAAAGCCGTCATCAGCTGTTTTTTTCATTTGAATGCAGATTAAAATAAAGAACTCAAACCACAACCAATATGCACCTCCCACAACATCTACTAATGACATGCACATCTATTAGTCCACCCTTTCTGCACTGATTGATTAACTGCTTCGCTAAATATTTGACTGTGCACTATTAATCATGGAGGCAAGACGTTAGCTGGGCTGTTGAGTTTCAAGGCCAGATATGATATCAGAATGTAAGTGAGATTAAACTTAATGGGTGGGGAGAATGCACACACATGCTGGAGACTGGGTAAACAGATACAAAAATACACAAGGATAATTACAGCCTCAATGGAGATAATAATAATTAAAAACAACTATATAGTAAATCACTGTGTACCATTGGTTCAGTCATAAGCTAAATCCACCTCCACAGCACAACATCCATTAAATGTGTGTAAAACTGATCAAAAATAGCAGCAGTAGAACTTCAGCTGTGAGAGGAATGAGGGTAACAGTAGAAGCAGAAGTGGCTCAAACAGAACTGCAGATGTAGCGATAACAGATGGAATCACATATGTAGCTATAATTGTGCACTTGGTTAAGTCACGTAGAGTCAAGGACTGAGCTGACAAATCAGCAGCTTTGAATCCATTCTCCGTTGCAAATAGCCCATTCTTGTAACAGCTGTAAAGACAATGTAATTGAAAAGCTATAAATTGCAGTCACAATACACTGCATTAATGGCACATTTCAATCTCAGCGGTGTTATTACCATCAAGAAGAAGGCCTCAGGTGTAACAGAGTGAGTGGGCAGAACGGGTAGGTGCTTGATAAAAGATGCATCATATCAATGGCTAGAGATTTGGAGGACTTTTTTTTTTTATTCGTGACAATGTGCTCACAAATATCTATGTGGGTGAGGGTGTTTGAGAGATTTTATCACTGCTAGAATGACCAAGCTTTCTTCCAGGCTGCTCACCTGAAAGGTGGAAAAACATCGGCTTACGCGCCTGGGGGGATTCTCAAGTTAGTGAAGTTAAAGTCTGAGCTACAGTGCCCTATAGGGGAGATACAGAAGAGGATCCAGAATATATACAAGGAGAGGAGAAATGAAAGAAGGGCAAATAGGACATTGCTTTCATGCACTGTAGATATGCACTGTGATGAGACCAACTAATTAAACCGATTGTTCAGTGGCCATGCCTTGGGAAAGCCTGAAAAAGACACTTTTAATGAGAGTGTAAAAGGAAAAAAAGGCATATAAAGTTTTCAATTTCCTAGATTTGGAGAAACAATATTTCCTGCTGTCTAACAAGATTTTCGGTTCTTAATGTTCATCCTCTCGCTCGTCTCTATTTTGTAAATCTGTGGTTATTTTAAGTACAGAGGTGAGAAGACTGAACCTCTACCATAAGCAGCAGGTTCAAGCTCTATTTAAAAGGAATGACAGACACTTAGGGGGTATCAGATGAGGTGGTGAAGTTAGTGGTGAAGGATTTAATGTGCGGGGGGATACAAGAATACACAACTGGAAGCAGGATGGACTACTTTATTTGGAGCTACTAAAAATAGCACAGCAAATGGTAGCAGGGGCTAGCTGGCCTAACACTCTCTTTCCAGGCTGGTGGAATCGATAGGCAGGGGAGCCGTGCAGAAGGCTTCCCGGAGCCTGGAGCCAACAGTTGCTGAGGGGGGGATATAGAGGAGAGGTGGGTGGGGTGATGAGGAGCAGACTAGAGTGGAGTAGAGCTCGAACTATTTTTTGCACTGCTTGACTAAATATGGTCAAGGAGGTGGTGAGACAAGACACATGAGCAGGCCGGCAACAGGGGCTGAAGCATGTTTCAAATGCTTGGCTTCCCACAAAGTGCTAACTATTTAGCGAAACCCTTGAAGCCGTGGGGTAGGAACCCACAGGCTCCTTTGCCGCTTGTCCCTCTCTGCTGCCAGTTGATTCTGTGCTCTGTGCCCTCTAGATTGCAAATTTATCTCCACCTGTTTTTTTAAATCACTGCAATAATAACGACTGCTTAAACTTAAAGTAGAAATTCACTAGTAACACTTGCGTAAATAAAACAATTACTGTATTCCAATCTTCTCCACCTCTTAAGCCAACAGGGCTTTGCCAACAAACTAATCAAATTCCATCAGGCATGATTCTATTGTCTTCCACCACTGAGGCCTCTGTCAAGATTTGGCTAAACTTTCGGTAAACTTCCTCTTCTAAGCTGCAGTGTGAAGTTGCTCTGAATAATAAAAGTGCATTTCATGAGCAGGATAAAGCTCGTAGGCTGCTTGTGTAGAATAGGAAAAAGGCAGGTTGTTCCGATTCCGACCAGAGCAACCTGGCGCAACTTCCACAACTCCCATCGCAATGCGTGTATTGGAGAAATGTGCTGCAGACATTTCACACCACCCTTTGTTCATCTTCTCTCATTCGCTTCTCCCGTTTATTTCCTAAAGACCACTAACATCAGCTTTATATCACACTTCATCACCGCTCTGGCTTTATTTGTATGGGAATGTGCACCCAAATGTGTGCCCTCTTGTGCACCCAAATGTGTGTCCTCGCTGTTTCTCCCACTCTTCCTCCTCCTCCTCCTCCTCCTCCTCCTCCTCCC
>BJFM01000684.1:82554-104501 GCA_016586285.1 Arothron firmamentum | reverse complement strand
CCCCCCCCCCCCCCCCCCCCCCCATGTGTGCTGGTCGCCCTGCTTTGACTCGAGTCAGGTGTATATTTAATGGCGCTTCTGTAATTTCATGCTGGCGGCTGAGTTGGGAAATTGATAGATCGGAAATGCCATTCGCTCTAACAAGCTCCTTAACTTGCTGTGTTGCACAACATACAGACGCAGTGCAAACCCTGGCTAATTAATGCAGTCTTGTTAATGCAACTCAGTCCTTTCCTATTCCAGTTTCTTTCATTTCGTTACAATAAAGGATAGAAATCGTCATGTACGTTTCATGTAATCATGCTTGAAAGAAACAGACGGAAAGCAGTGCAGATGGAGAAATGTGAGGTGCCTGTCCCGTCCGTCTTTGCAGTGAGCTCATTAAGGCAGCAGATGGAGGACAGATCTCTTTGGATTGGTTTGACCACGACGACAGCTCCTTTCATCCCGACCCGGCCACCAGGCCCACGGTCCTGCTTCTCCCCGGTCTGACCGGCACCAGCAGAGAGTCCTACATTCTGCACATGGTCCAGCAGAGCCGGGATCTGGGCTACAGGTAGGTGGTCTTGGCCGCCGTCCGGTGCTAAATCCCACAGCTAACACTCTCCACCACAGCATACTGATGCAGCCTTTACGTAACGGCAGCAATTAGGCCCTTGGAACAAGTGCACAGATAAACAGTTCTGCTTTGTGTTAAGAGCTGGTTTTTTGTATAACCAAAAAGCAGCACAAGCTTGAAGAGTACAGATGGAGGCTTTTTTCCCCCCTCCTCCCTCTTTAAAAGCCCGTTCTCTGTGTTCTCTGCACTCGTTCTTCCGCCCAGATTTGGGAAGAGAGCTGGCAAACTCAGCATCTTTTCACCCCTCACCCCTTTTCTGTGTTGCTCAACGAATTACTGCTTATCCCTGCAGCTTAGCTTAGACAAGCTTCTGAGTGTGTGCTGCCCGCCCACCCCGCAACCCCCCTCTCCATTTCCTCCATGCAGCCACACCTTGCCGATGGGCTGCGCGGGCAGCACCCCCGAGTCTGAGTGTAGTTGATGATCGAGGAGTGGTGAAAAAGGCGGGATGAGGAGGGACCCTGTGCTCGACCGCAACAGCAGAGTGCTCGGCTCGGCACGCCTCATCATATTTCTGCTCTATTGATTTTCTTTTTAAAATGGAGGTGGATTTCTTTCTCCTAGCGTGATAAACATGTAGCTTGTAGCACGATCCTCACACTTTTCAGTCATTAGGGTTAAAGGTCAAATGTGACCTTCAATGATGACTGAACTCTTTGTTAATATCACGTACAGCTACGACTCATCACTTTTTCAAGGCTCACATGAATCTTCTTGTTGTCTGGGGACCTCAGAGAATCTATTTCCAGTCTCAAAAACACTGCTACTGTGACTGAGTAAATTGGAAAAAGAGATGTGAAATTTTTATCCCTGCTTTGTTTCCCACCAGTTTGATAGAGCAAATTTTTAGGACCGCAAACGTGACCACAGCAGCGGCTGGATTCGCAACAAACAAATCATTTAATTTTCTTCTTCCACATTTTGAATGCCATGCGGAGTTACACGTGCTTTTTAGACATGCCCTGTTTTATTATCTTTCTGTATGAATAGGTGTGATTTATTTTTTATTTATTTTTTATTTTTTGCATGTGACACGTAGCAGCGTTTCTACTTAAAATGGAAGAAAACTTTTTTTTTCTTTGATTAAATAAATGAAATAAAAGAAAATTGATCATTAGAAATGCTAGATTTGAGTCAGTGGAACAGACAACAGTTTAAGCCATCTTATTTTTCCTGTTTTTTCCCCAGGTGTGTGGTTTTCAACAACAGAGGAGTATCTGGTGAGGTGTTGCTGGTAAGGCTGATTTCTTTCACCCACATTCTGTGTTCAGAGGGAGAGTCTGTGACAGACGATGGTTTGTGTGCCTGCGTGCGTGCGTGCGTGCGTGCGTGCGTGCGTGCGTGCGTGCGTGTGTCTTGCACATGTCTCGGAGCCCACGGGGAGCCGGGACTGAAAATACCCCAGAAAAGTTGTCACACAGGAGGGATTGAGTCGCTGATATTGTATTTTAATGTTGACTCAGATAACTCTGACCTCACTGTGCACGTGCTGTACTCACACATGGCTTCATCTGTCTTTACACAACTTGTGGCGATTTGTAGACCTCCACCTCTGTTTGTACATTTTGGATTTAGAGCAGAACACCAGGCAGGAGAAGACTAGGACTAATCAAACATGCCTCTCATTGACTCTTAATTTGTGCCAGTCTGTCTCCGCTGCAACAGTGAAAAATCTGCAGCCGTGCAAAAAAAAAACCAAAACGTCACTTTAAATATTTGATTCTAGGTCATATCACAAATTGAGCTGACTAAGCTGCCCGGAGACAAAGTTTAATCTCTGTAACCTTGGCAGTGCGTCAACTGGCCCTGGCGAGGGGGGATTTTTCTCCCTTGTTTCTGCTGGGAACTGAGCCGCAGCGACGCTAAGGGTTTAGCATTCGCGCGCTCCTCTGAATGTGCTTCCCCGGAGCCACTGCGTGAGAATATCATGCATTGTTTTGAAAGGAGCGTTTCCAACAGAGGCATCTTTGTCTTAAATACCAGCTTTTTTTTTCTTCTTTTTTTTTCCTTTTGCCATTTTAGTTTGCGGCGAACTCAACCGAGCTTGTTCAGAATAACTTATAGGGTTGAATAAATTGTGTGCATTGTGTTCCTGTCCCACCAAGACTCCCAGGACCTACTGTGCAGCCAACACGGAGGACCTGGAGACCGTCATTGAGCACATCCAGAGGAATTATGAGGCAGCTCCAGTCATGGCTGCTGGAGTCTCAATGGGCGGGTAATTTTGTTATTTTCTATAAAAGTCAGAAAAACTCAAGTGTGCTTCGGGTTGTTTATTGTTATTTTTTAACCTCCACCAAGGATTTAGAAGGCGGTGACGTCACACTCGGACTTCCTGTCGGAGCCCAGTCTGATCGGTGCACAGGTGCTGCTTGTTGTTGGTGCGGGTATTCAGGATCTCTCCTTTCTGCATTATTCAGGATGATGCTCGTCAACTACTTAGGACGGAAGGGCCGGGAGACCTGTCTGAAAGGGGTGGTGGTTTTCTCAGCTGGCTGGGATGTGTTTGAGTGCACCGCTTCACTGGAGAAACCCCTGGACCGTTTCCTCTTCAACTCCTACCTCACCAGCTGCCTACAGGCCTCCGTGCACAGGTCAGCCAAATTCCCAGATCTGGCTCTTGAAAAGCAGTTGGTGTCTTATTTCGCTTCTTCCCCACAGACACAGGCCAGTGCTTGAAAAGTGTTATGACATGGATCATGTCATGAAGGTGGGCATCATGTTGCACTCCGGCTTATCCTTGAGTGCCCTGTTCTTTTTTCACTCCTTGCTCTGTTGACTGCGCCCACCACAGGCCAGGACCATTCGGGAATTTGACGAGCGCTTCACTTCCATCATGTTCGGTTACCCCAGTAACGATCATTACTACCATGATGCCAGTCCCGTCCACAAGCTCAAATCTGTGCAGGTGCCGATGTTGTGTCTGAACGCTGCCGATGACGTCTTCTCCCCTTCCCACGGTGAGCTCTTTGGAACATTTTTTTGTGTGCTGGATTGCAGTTTGGTGGAGTACGAGGCCTGAAATATGTGTCTCCTCTCGTCCTCTGCAGCAATTCCAGTGGAGGCTGTGAAGCAGAATCCCAACCTGGCCCTGCTCATCACCTGCCACGGTGGCCACATCGGCTTCCTGGAGGGGGTGTGGCCTCGCCAGAGCACCTACATGGATCGGGTCTTCAAGCAGTTTGCCAAGGCGGTCATTGAACAGGGGAGCCGGCTCAAGGACCTCTCCTGATGAGAAAGAAAGAAAAGCCAAAAAAGGATTCCTTTAGTTCTACTTGCTCACTTTTGACTACTTGTATTCCTAAAGCTTTCCATTTAATCTTGCCACATCTTATTTATTCCTCAATTCCTTCCCTTTTTATTCATGATTTTTCCTGTTTTTCTTGTCCACCCTTTTTTCCTACCATTCCATTTATCCTTCCCTCTATTCCATCCGTCCTTTTTCCCACCCTCTACCTGATTCTATTCACACCATTTCCTTCCCTCTATTGACTTTCTTTTATCTTAACGCTCCAGTCCCTACTTTTTTCCTGCCACAAGCAAAAAAAGCACTTATTCTGTTTTCAAAAGCACACCTCATATTGAATTCAGCATCTAATTATTTTATAGGAGATAAGTCATTGTACGTGCTCCTGCTATCAATAATGTTCTTATTAATGGAAAATAACGGCTCGTTTCACAGATGAAAAGCAGAATAGTGTGCAGTGTTTTTCCATGGTGTACATTAGCATTCTGGTCGACATTACTCATATCAGTAGGATTTTAGCCCTCAGGAATTGTCTTTCATTCCCATCTTTTTTATTTATTTTGTACTTTTCTTGTTTAAATGTGTAGATGTTTTTAATCAGTTTACACTGCTGCGATTGGCCGACATCATGGGAAATATGCTGACTCACACTGTGAGGGTTCGATAAGAAGAGGCCGCATTGATGTCAGGTCACTTGACTGAACTGTTACCGTCCCACTGTCCAATCCTTGGCTGGTTTTTGTAATGTACCCTTCATTTTTCAGTCTTTACATGCTCTAAAATGTTTCACCACAGGTGTGAAAATGGCTTTGTCTTCCTGTTTAGCTCGTCAAGGGAGCCGATGCTCGTATTTGCCAAAATGTCAGACTGCACCTCCCTCAACCCCTTGCATGCACTTTCACTTTTCCATTCTAGCTTTTATGCACATCAAGTAGTTCTACTAATGTACAACTTGGAGTCCACTACTGACAAAGAATGTGAATTTGCACTATTTTACTTGGTCCTATCACGTCTCTAAGGCCTCTCATCGTATGTAAGAAAATTTATCCCAAAGTTTGAGTAGTTTGCGTATTATCAGAGTTAAGAGTTTATTTATAGGTAAACATGCTGGTGGTTACTGTTGTTTGTCAGCTGTAAAGGTGCTAGACACAATGATGGCAACGATGTAACACAAGCAGAGAGTGAACAGTGGAAATGCTTCAGAGCTGCAGAGTTTCACCAGTGGAACCTGGTCGTCGGTCCTGTTAGTGTCTGCTCCGCCGACAATGATCGAGCGGGCTGGCCACCGTGGTTGAGTTGGCGTCCGTCAGACCCGACTGGCGGCCAGGCCTTCAGCAGCGTACTGCACGACAGATTTAGACCTCCTGTTTCCGTTTTGTCTGCTCTGCCCGGCCTTCATCCAGCGTCCCCAACCGCTCATCACCGCACCGAAAAGGACAAGTCTTGGTTCTGTGTTTTTTGACAGGATGCTGCAGTTCCTCCTGTACGCTCCATCGGAAAAAAGACGAAGAAATTATTCTGTTCAAAGTGCAGCAATAACATTTGAGATTAAAAAAATGTCTCTAGTGTAGTAAGTCCTGCTATATGCACATTATCGACCTGAGTGTAATATGCTGTATTTAACCGATCATTAAACAGAGTCTAGGTCATATTCTGTACAGTCTCCAATGCTTTGTGTCTGGATGGCTCCACAGGCCGGGTGCAGCCCGTTAAAAGTAATGGATTGCTCTTTCCTTTTGTCAATACTCGCTCCACCTGTGGCTTTTTCTGTAAAGTACCAGCTTCTAACAACCTTGAGCGTGTCCAGAGCAGGCTCGCTGCATGGCGCATGGTGTCACTTCAGGGTCGTGCTTCCTCTCTTATTATGTGATGGTGTTGGGATTTTAGTCCCTGGAATGGCCTCACACACACACACACACACACACACACACACACACACACACACACACACACACACACACACACACACACACACACACACACACGGAGGCTTAGTTGCTGAAAGGATATGCATTGCTCCAGTTGTGGATGTGATGATCAGCAGTAATCCCCTGAAACTCGACTTACCTTCGACCCCCCCCCATACACACACACACACAGCTCCAAATACACAGACAGATGAGCTTTGCCTCAGATTGTTTGTGGAAGCCAGAGAGTAATTAGAGTATCCTGCCAAGAGGGAGGAGTCATTGCTATCCATCCACCCATTTTTATTTATTTCTTTTTGCTGTTAACCACAGTTTATTCCTAATCAGGGTCACAGGAGGTGCTGGAGTCTATCCCAAAGGTTACTGGGCAGGAGGCAGGAATATGCAGGAGGAGGAAACAGGAACAGTTTAAGATGTGAAGACAAATCAAGCCTAGAACATTATTTTAATGAGGCGTGCGACTGTGCCAATCACTATATCACTGCATGGAATCTGGAATCCCCCCTTTGTTCAATGATAATGTGATTTTCCTAATTAGCACCCCTCATCCATGCTCTTTTACACCAAGAAATAATTACCCAGCGATATAGTTCATTCATATTTTTTAAAAATGCATGTCACTCAGGGAAAAGGAAGCATCTCAAAATTAACTTATTTAAAGTTTTCCTCCAAAACAAATTATAAAACTTAACTAAAATAATAAAACAACCCTCAATTGTATCAATCTTAAAACAACAATTAACAATATGTTGTTAACTAGTCTGTCTTGATACACTGATGCAGTCCTGCCCTTTGCCCTTTTTTCAGCTCCAAAGATTTCATAAATAAAACACTTGGGTACGCATGGAATCCTTAGTGATATAACTGCCTTGAACTCTGAGCACAGTGTATTTTCTTTTTTGTCGAAAGAGCAGATATGAGGCGCCGGTGTCAGCATGCCAGAAACTTTGCGGCTCGCAGTTGGCTGAAAATAGCCTCGTGTTATATCTCACAGGGGCTGTAGGTTGATGGAAAGTGTGCTCTAATATGACTTTGCAGTAGCTGAAATAGTACCGGCCCTAAGCCGTTAATGCCCCTGTGCAATGAAGCCAGTGGAGCCATGAAAGAGCTCTTCTGCACGTGGCGACAGGAGGGGACATCGGCGGGGGTGGTGGAGACAAATAACGGGACAGTAGGGGGGGCAAATAAGCATGGATGTAGTGCTTAGGGGGGGAAAAAAAGTAGACATGACGGATTATTATTAACAAGCTGAAGCTTAACACATTTTTCCAGCACACTTTGATGTGACAGAGGGTCAGACTGCTGCTGGGGGCAACCGGAAAGTGGGGTTAAACTCCACAGTGACCACCTCCCAGGGTTTGCCTCCCCTGGCAAACCCTGGGAGGTGGTCACTGTGGAGTTTAACCCCAACCCCCCACCCCACTGACATCTCCAATCCTTTGATCCTATAAAGACATCTGATTGCCACGAACAACCACCATGGCTCCTTCATCTAGCTGTAATCCATCCTATCCATCTGCAGCGTTTATGCATGCTCTGTAAGCAATATGTCAAACATCACCATGAACCTTAAAAAGTCCCCCTATAGTGTTCCAGTCATACAAGGCTACTATTTGGAAATGCTTGTGGATGCTTGATAAAATCCAATTAGTTCAGGCACCGTAGCTTATATGACGTCTTTTTATCTTGATTCCAATTACTAAATGATGCAAAATCCAATAGACTGGACTCTGAAACAGACACTCTGTTGATTGCTAAGACGCCTATTTTGTTTTCAGTCCTCCAGCTCTAAAAATGTAGATTAAAATACACGCAGACCACACAGAGAAGTTCAGAATCCATCTTATTACATTCGTTTTCCACAAGAACAACAGCAATGATGACAACAACAACAACAACAACAACAACAACAACAACAACATGGCTCTAATGTCACATATTCACAGCCTGCTACCACAATGGCAAACATGAGGTAGATCTCCCAGACACCAAGGCTACCACTGGGCTGCACATGGTTATCGAACACATTTCAAAGAAGATTGTGAGAGCAAGTTGCATATTAAGTGTTTAAATTACAAAAAGAAAGACATATTCTATGGATCATTGATTATTTTAAGTTAAGTTTTGCTCAACGGTTTTGTATTCGGACATTTTCGGCTCATTTAAAAGTGGGATTTTCTTCCATCTTTTTTCTTTCAGCTGGCAACTTGTATAGTGCAAGTTCACATTCCCGACCCCCAACCCAATGACATTCAGTAGATCTAACAATCATTCTTTAGGTCTTGTGCAAAGCCCTCACTTATGTTTTTTTTTTTTTTTTTCAGGAGGACATGCTCGCTCAGGGGTTAAAGCGAGCCCATCGTGCAATCAAATGTTACACTTCAACACGATTATCAGTCCAAAATGCTTGTCAAATAAATAAGAATCCCTCACGGACTTGATTTTCATTTTCAAAAAAAACAACACAAATACATGAAGGAATACAGACATTTGGTTTAGGATACATCTAGGTAGATTCTTCTTGCCATTGCAACATGACATAAAATGCACAAAGTTATTATGACTAAAATATACTGGCAAATGTTATACAGGACCTAAAAAAAAATCATCAGTAACCCTCAGTGGTCAAGGGGATAATATATTAATAATGTAAACAAAGCTTTCAACAGTACAGTAGTCCAAAAGCAAATTATTTCATTTTCTTTCTTCACTCAGACAAAAAAATGCCTCATTTCGTTGGTTCTTCATTCTCATTGGTCAAAAAATATTACCAACTTGATTGGTGACTACGGGAAATTTCACTTAAGGCATATTCTTCAGACAACCCTGTGCAGAAACATATAAAATCATTCTACGTTCAAGTACACGACATGGTCGAGTCAGATGCTTTTGACCTTATTTAAAGCTTTTTAAACATTTTTTATCATATCAGATTCTATTACGCTTCGTTTTGGCGACAAAAGATGGCAGATTATAGCGGTGTGGATGGCAGCAAGGCATCACTAGAGAACCAGAAGTGGAGGGTTCCAACAAGAGGTGCGATCCCAGGCACAGCCAGAAGCGGCAGGTTTGGCAGTGGTTGCTACAACATCAACTTTTTTGGTGTGGCTTAAATTAGCGCGCAGCTTCAGGTCTGATCCATCTGACACTTGCAGACTCGGCGGGTAACTGATTTGCAGGCCTGCTTCATAGTCGTCCCCTTTAACATTCTACGTTCTTGACACAACGTTTTGATTAGTCTTTGGATACATTTGTGATTGAAAGATACACTGGGACAGACACACATCCTCGTCAGGTGGATTATCGATACGACGTGAACATTTTCAGGAGGCACAAGAGAAAACGGGTCCTTCACGCCTGCTCAAATGATAACTTCTTCAAGAGACAAAGATCCAAACAAAGTCCGATCCCTGACGCTGCATGACCTTTTGATCGTCATTGAGCTCCCTGGAGTTCAACAGCGCTGTTAGAAGTGACAAGGCGAGGCGCAGTCTTTGGTGCTAATGAGTTGATGCCAAAAATCATTGCCACAAGTGACCTTCCTTGGTTCTCCATCTAAACCCTGAGAGAGACAAATATACCCTTTATAGGGCACACTGTCAATGTTCCATTCACTTACAATCATCACTAGCAGGACAATGACCCCCTCTGTGAAATACAACAGCACAGTTCAGTTCCAGTTGTGTGCGTTTTTCTCTCTCCCTCTCTCTCTCTTGCTCTTTTTTTTTTCATTCCAACACAAGTGGAAACGAGTCCTAACACAAGCAAGTACTGAACAAAGCGGAGATGTTAGCTGACCATGTGTCCACTTCTGGGGCACTTGTGGATCTGGCGTTTCAGTAGGCCTGCTGCGAGTGCCCGAACATCTGGAATCAAATCTGTCATCAACTGTGATTGTGTTTCTGCTGCGTCTCTAAACGTGACTTCCTGTCAGAAAGTAGAGGGGCCGGTCCTCGCTGCAGTTGGCTGTCTGAAACTCATCCCGCAGGCGGAACTGCCACTCATCCTCCAGCTCCAGCCGGACGATGGTCTGACGCAGGGAACTTCGATCCTGGCTGATCACGCAAAGGGTGGAGCCTGTGGATGCGATAGAAGCAAAAAAAATAAAAATAAAAAAATAGATTAAAAAAAAGGGAAAAAAAGCCAGACATGCACAACAACAACAACAACAACAACAACAACAACAACAAGCAGTGAATGCATCCGCACTGATGAGTCACCTTTCAGAAAATGAAACTTTTTGAGGAATCCGGAGACGACAAAGGAGTCACAGAGGTACAGAAGGAGGCCGCTGAACACCAGGCCCTCGTGTTTCAGGTTGGTGGAGTGTGGTCGAGAGTTGATGTAGCATACAGAAATCTGCGACAACAACACATCCCTGTCCATCAGGCCTACTTGAATCGGGGAAATGAGGATGACGAGTACATTTTCACTCCAAAAAAACAGAGTGAAGCTCTAAAGAGCTCTAATGGGTGCACTTGACATCTTTACCAAAGAAGGGTAAGTATGTAATGTGAGCAGTCATTATTTGCATGTGTGAATGGATACAGGTCAGAGTATTCTGACCAGAACTCGGTGTTTTAGAAACTTTTGCTTAAGCACTCTGCAGTAGCTGGCAGATCAACAGGTAAAAATACAGAAAATATTAGGCTCAAAAAGAGGCTTTCGAATATAATTTGGCTACTCAGCGGAGGAGGAGCTGCTAACGTCAAACAATTCTCACCTCTGGGCTGATGTTGAGGAAACTGTCGATGGACAGAACCGGGTTGGTTCTGTTCTGAACAGCCTTGGGAAAGAGCCTGTGACTGCAGCTTTGCAGGAACCTTTCCAGCAGAAAGTGTGGAGGTGCATCCAGGAGGGTCTGCTCGCTGTCAGGGGCACAGACATACTGGGATGGGCAAATCGGAGAAAGGTTTTCCATTTCCTAGACACAAAAGAAGCATGTTTACAGGTAGTGCTAGATGTTTTTTTGTTCTTCGTACGTAGAACACGAAGGAAGACCTACTTCTGCTGCACCGTAGGTTAAACAGAAGCTCACCATTAACTTTGATTTCACTTTGAAGTCTTTGGTTCCCCCAACTGGAATTAGCTTCTTCATAAGGCTGAAGCAGTTGAAGCGACACAGCTGCAGCCCACTGCTGTTCACCCTCAGGTTGAAGTCCACTTCCTCACAACTATATCTGCAAATAGAGGAAAAACAAAAACACAATTGCAGAATGCACAAAGCATCAAATGTATGACTGACTTACACGTTTGTCTCCCGACTTACCGATTAAGGTCATATTGAACGTTCTGCGTCAGGTCCACGTTAAGCATGACAAAGTCGTGGAGGTGGCATCGACTGAAGGGCTGGCTGTGGGACCTGCGGGCTATGCCGCTGTTCCACCTTCGAATCCCACACATAGCATACTGGGAGATTTTCGGCGTGTTTTCCATATGCTGCAACACCATTTTCAGAGACATGTTGGTGAAAACTGAGTCCCCGTCTGATGCCCCTCTGAAAGACACACAAAGTAGGAATGCTTCATTTCTTCCCTAAATCAACCCTGGGAGTTAACCTGCAAAACTGGCAAATTAGAGAGAGGTTCTACCGGCTGTCTGCTGATTGGTGGCTGTGCCAGAGGACACAGGAGTCATCCATCATGACAATGAACGGCCACACGTCTTGTCTCTTGACACTCTGCTCCTCCAGCCTGTTTCTCTCCAGCTCCAGGTTATGGTAGGACAGCTCTTTGATCATGAAGCGTGCAGCACCTTTAAGAGAATGTTTACATTTTTGACTGCCAAGCAGATAAACAGGAGTGTAAACCTGAAATTTGCTTTCACTCATGATGACTGATGATAACTGATTGGTTAAGGCAGCAGTTAACCATACCTACTTTAAACAAATGTACCTGAAAATCCCTACCACACACAGAGAGATAGTAGGCTACCATTAAATGCACTTGCAAAGACAGCGGTGGATGGCTGTTTGGCTGGTTGCAGAAAGACATATTTTGCTCACCGACTCCTGCACTGTTGAACATAGCAGGCAGGACGAGCAGTATGTGGTTAGGCCAGTACTTCCTGTACAGAGGCATCTCAAATTGCTTGACCACCAGAATGTGCAGATGAGAGGTGCCTTCCATGGCGTGGAAAAGGTTGAGCAGGCCATGCTCGTGGCGTCCCATGGTTGGGGTGAAGATGGGACTCTTTAAGAGCGAAGGATCCTTGAAGGACAGAGAAGAACTGTCAACAGGCTGCAGCAAACTCCTCATCATCTCCACTCACAAACACGCTCAGCTTACTTATAAAACAGTAAGGGTTTCTTTCCTGACTTTTACACCTTTGAATCTTTCGATCCAAACTGTGCACGAGCGAATTAACAATAAGCTTTACACACAAATACTTCAACATGCACGCGCTAAACGTACCTTGGTGGAGACCAGCGGCAGACGCATGCTCTCCAAGTGGCTCCCCTGTTGACTGAAGACAAATTGCTGCTCCTTGGTTTTGGGAATGATGAACTGGAGCTGGACCTCCTCGCCCAGCATGGATGAGCAGAAGGTGAAAGTGTGGAAGGTGCACTCCGACAGCTGAAGGCAAGCACCCACACACGCGCATTAGTAACGCAGAGAGTGTAGCAGGAAACTCGAGTGAAGGAAGTGAAAGACTTTCAGGCTTTCAAACGTATTAGCAGGTTTGGGCACATGTGCATGCGCTTGTGTGACACTAAAGTGTGCTCACCTGTGCAGCCGGGCCTGCCTCACAGTAATGCTGACACTGTTCACAGTGATGAAAGGCATTGTGGGCCGCGAACCTGGTCAGACGTATGGACTTGGTCTCACGCTTGGCGGGTATTTCTGCATTTTGCTGATAGTCTTCAGATAGCCAAAGAAAATGAAACCTATTATTAATTATATTATTACATTTATAATAAAGTAGAAGTTTAAAGTAACTCAAAATTAAGCTACTCAAATGCAGCCACCCCTAAATTACGCAATAGTTACTCTCTGTCCCTGTTGCCTGTGTTTCTGCTGACCTTTTGAGACTTTCCTCATTCTTTCATTGTAAACAGGACTGGTCTTCCTGAACTTGGGATCCCTGGGGTTCGGGTCAAAGGGAAGCTTTCGAATCTCTTCAATGTCGGGCCACTGGGCATTAACTGGAGTTGTGGCTTTGGATGTTTCTGGAGACCAAAGCACAAAAAGATGTAATAATCTGTTGTACTTTCCGGAACATATCTGCTCAGATTAAATGCATGAATACGAAACATGGGGCTTCACCTTCCTCCTCTTCCTCTTCTTCGTCATACACGTCGACCTCCAGTAGTCTGATAAGCATTCGATACAGGATACGTAGAAACTGAAGGTAGGCACCAGTTTTTCCCACCTAGCAAAATGAAATGACAAACATTTGTCATGTGATGTTCCAATGTCAGTTCACCCTTAAAACTGGAACAAAATATTTTTTACTTCTTCTCATAAAATGATTGTGACATCGTGATTTAGTTTTGTGTTTAAAGATGGGTAAAAAGAGGAATGTTTCTGAAAATAAAATGCTTCTTTTGAGGCCAACAGTGAATGCATAGACTATTTCGGATGATGCGCCGGTTTACCTGCGGGGGTCCGCTGAGCAGCAAACGTCGCGGATGTGCTGCAGCTGGGGCTTCGTAGTCAGCGTGATGCTGTCTGGCAGTGGTCCACTGGCGGTAGTATGAGCTCTGCTCTGCCCCCTGCAGGTTTGGAGTAATAACAGGCCTCAGCGGACTGCTCCAGGCCATGTCCGCATGAGGCAGCAGAGAAAAGGAGCTCAGCTGAGTCCCGGACTCCCCCGAAAGTAGGTTGTACGCTGCCCGGGACATGATGACCGTCCGCGGTGCCACGCGGGTGGGCTTGGTCTCCCGGCCACACTGTGTGGACTGGCTGGGTTTTTGGACGGAGGAGGAGGATGGACACGGGGAGGAAGAAGAGGAGCTGGAGTACAAAGAAGGAGGGGTCTTGGAGGCTTTGGAGACGTTGGGGGTGAACTGGCTTCCCGGGGAGTCGCACTCCTGCTTAAAGCCTCGCGTTAGAGTGCTCATGTCTGAGAAGCCTTCAGCAGGACAGGTGGAGGTGGAAGGCCTCTGCAGGGACACTTCGGAGGAACTGACACCGTTCTCTGCCAAGGAGCCTGAGTGGAGACATGATATATATATATATATATATATATATATATATATATAAAAATAAAATCTCAACTCACCAGAGGTTCTGGTTGCTGCACTACCATTGCTCTGAGGTCTTTCCAACTCATCTCCATCATTTGTGGCCTTCTCTCCATCTGCTTCATGAGGGGCTACGGACTTGGAGGGCTCCTGTACCACGCTGAGTGACACATACGTGCAGGCCAGACCCACCTCCTGCTCCAGGGCCGTGCGAGTCAAGTAGCTGGAGTCTATCAGGCGCAGGTCACTGTATTTCAAAGACCTGACAGGTGAGAGATTTAGATTTGTTAGGTTGTTATAATCTTATGTTCTACTGGGTCGAGTGGAAGGTACAGGAACAGGGACGGTAAAGGTGTGTTTCCTGGAAAACTGACAGTTTCATTTAGAAAATGATATTCTTTTGAATAATGTAGTGGTGAGATGTCTGAGCATACCTGGGAAATGTTTCTCCAAGAGGATCCTTCCCAGTGAGGATGACAATACAGGGAAGCCCCTCCAGATCCTCATACGTGTGTGGCACCCAGTCTTCGTTCTCACAACCTCTCCAAGTCTGTAGTGAAAGACCATTAAGACAGCCTTACTTAAAAAGGAAGCCGATAAAATTAAAAATGACTTGTAACTTTTATTCTCACCCTGAGGCGGTTGATTAAGCTTCTGGGCAGGCTGAGCTCGGTAACAGGACTTCCCAGCAACACGGCGAAACAATATTGGAGACCTAGTTTGTCCCTCACGTCCTCCAGCCGCTCCCGGGCGAGCATGGCCAGCTGGAGTGACGGAACTCGAACAAGCAGCATGTGACCACGGCCCCAGGAGCCCTCTCTGCTTGGGGCATTGATCAGGTCCTCTACCATGGCGAGGGTCTCTGGGGTTATGTGGTCTCTCAGGGACGGCGTAGAGGTCAGGGCCATCATGGCCTCGGTGTACTGCTGAATCAGCAGGTAGCTGCGGATCACCATGCTGTGCAGGTGTGGATGTCTGCAAAGAGCATAAAAACACAATATGGATTTGTCTCAACGCACCGATGCAACACACATGAGGTGGGATCATGAATAACAGCAGCCTCTGACCAAACTGACCTCTCCAGCAGAGTGTGGACCATCTTCTCGAAGGCATCGTCGCAGCGCAAAATGGGACTGGCCACGCCCCACTGCAGGGAGCAGCTGTAGTCCCGCAGGCCAAAGTAAGCCAACTCCTGCTCCCCCTGCTGGGACAAAGACCATTACCCACTGCTGGAGGCAATTTGAGAGGGCTGTCTGACATTTCATAGCACATGCCCGAGATGTTGATTTATGCTCATTTATCTAAGAATTGAGTTATCAAAATCAAATCAAATCAAATCAAATCAAATTAAGGCAAATGTGTAAACTGATGGAGGCTATTTTTAAAGGCAAGCTCTCTCTGAAATCTCACATTACATGCTCAGAGCAATGAAACCATGAGTGTTGGTGTAGACGACAGCCACCAGGTGGAGCAGCTGAAATACAACTGCCCATACCTACTTGTTGACGTGGAAAAAAATCATTTTCCTGGGATTATTTATTACTATTTATTTCTTATTTCATGAACACTCACCAGACTCTCACTGGTGGGCCAGTGAACTTCGTTGTGAATGCTGATACGTGACTGGCGGGTCTGCAGTGTGTATGGGAAACAGCTGACCTGCAGGACCAGGAGGTTCATGGCATCAAGGACTTCCTGGCAGTTCACCACGCGGTCGGCCAAGCCCTGCAGCTCGCCATGGCAAACAGAACCCGATAAAGCACTGAAAGAGGAGGGCAAAGTGTTTGTCCCCTGCCACGGTTCTCCACCTGCTACCCCCTGCACATCATAACGCAGCTGTTCATGGCATCTCAGATGCAAAAAAAATAAAATAAATTATTTTGCTCAGGATAGCGTCTAATCACTGCATAAAGAATCCCGAGGAAAACAGGAAGTGACCTATTTGTGCTCCTGGCCGTGAAAAGAAGCTTGAAATAAGCAGACCTCTGCAGTCAGTGAAGGGCATTAACATATTAAATAAAGGATGTACTGTCTGTCATCTACAATTGTTGCCACATATGGGCTATAAATAATAAAAAAAATAAACTTGATATGGCCTTTTGAACCAACGCTGAAGCAGCTTTTTGTCTTTTTACTGTCCTTGCACAGCTGCTGTCTTTTTTTCACGAAGAGGACAAGGTTAATATGCAGTCATAACACCTCAGATCTTCAGTCTTTAACTGTCAACAGCCTTCTGTGCTTCTGCTTCTTACCTTGTGAGGTCAACATGGGAGTTGTCGTGAATGAGAACAAACAGAGTGTACGGATTCTGTCTGACTTTCTTCATAAAGGCTTCCATCTTGGCGTGGACGTCGGCATCCAAACGCACCACGTACTTGTCGGCTTTCTGGTGTGCGGAGATGCTTTCTTCGATCCCCAGGTCCAGGAGCACTCCTGCGCAGAATTTGACAAGATTGTAACACAATCGCAACCTCGTAACACGTTTAAGATGGGTAACATAAAATTGGGAAAGACTCTGTCGGATGTAAACCTGATTGTCGGATGCGCTGTGCTGTTTGGTGAACCAGAATATGGGACGGTGGGACCAAAATAAGAAATTCCACTTTACAAAAACGCCCCAAATCAAGATTTTGGGTCCCTGAGTCAGCGATGGAGCAGACCTGAGAAAGGAGGCTCCGCGCCACATTCAGCTGTGCTGGATAGATCTGAAAGAGTTTATGTAGTGGTGCTACAAGAACATGAGCAGAGAGATAAAAGAAAACATGTGTCAGCCAAGTGCAGGGCATCATTTACAGAAAATATAGAATTCCAATTGTCCTGGTAGCATAGAGCAAGACAGAGAGCAGTCTAACCTCTGTCAGATGGTGGAGACATGCTGGCAGCCTCCTGGGAATGGATATAGTCAGGGATGTCGCCCTGAAAGGGCTGGATGACCTGTCCCTTCCGCCTGCGCTGGTATCGCACCAGCTGCTTGTCTAGATTGTCCCCTGAAAACAAGAAATCACCATAGTTACACACAGATCCACAACACAGCTCTGCACAGGTTCCACGTGGAGACACAAAGCTGTCACGTGAACAAGCTCATTTTTGTGGAAGTCGCACTCACCCAGGGATGTGGTTTTGAAGTGAGACGCCAAAACGCTGACTTTACCCGTAATAAGCTCATAGCTGATCTCCTTCAAAAACTCATTGGTTGTCAGCATCCCTTCAGCTAAAGCCCGTGCTTGGTACTTTCCTACGGTCAACATGCAAATGATCGGATTACTACAAAATTTCACCTGCATTTTGCACACACCAGCCAGGTTCAGCAATTGGTGATTTCTCGCTGCAGCACTCACCAAAAACAAGAGTGCAGAACTCATTTCTGCTCATTGTAGAGGCACATATGATGACGACATAGGTGGGCAGGCACTTCTGGTGTTGGGGACCCTCGCTGAGAGAGCGGAGTGACTCAGAGATCCCCTCACCCAAAGAGTTATGGGTAACCACTACTTGAACGGTTCCCCCGGAGACGCTTGCTTCCAGCCGTGCCAGCCAGGGCAGCTGGGATGAGGAGATGACAGGACCCCCGGGGCAAGACAGCATGGCCTTTAATATAATCTGCTCCAGCTCCTCTCGCAGAGGAATTTGTTCTGAGCCTGAAAGACAATTAAAAAGGGTCATGAGATGGAGCCAAATGACAATGGCAGTATCAGTGGGGGGATTTTTCTATGGATTTATCAAGTTTGTCTTATTCCAGTCCCAGCACTTACGTAAACGCGCAAGATACTGTAGCGTGAGCAAAATCATCGTCTCCACACAGCAAAGCTGGCTGCTGCTGATGCCCAACGTCTCCAGGGTCTTCTCCGTCAGCTGGTTGCTCTTGTAGCAGCTGACCAGCAGGGGGCTCACTACTATATCCCCCACGTTCCCATAGAAGTATGGTAAAGTGCCATGCCCTAAACAAAGAGTGTCATAGGACAAAACTCAGACTTAAAATGGTCAGAAACAAAGGGAAATTAAAAATATTTATTTATTTCTATTTATTTTATAAAAGGAGATATTTAAAAAAAAGAATAAAACCATGATTTAAGTAACTTTTGTGGATTGTATATGGATAACAAAGGGGAAAGAAGTCAATTTGATAAGACCACCTTTTATTACCAACTTACTTTATTAGTGATAAAATTGTTTTTGTTGATCTTAAGTAAGTAAATACTGATAATATATACTGATAATAAATACTGAGCACTGAAGCACGATCAATCATTTACAGTATAAAGAAGAATCAGAATAAAACTACAGCTCGTACCGATGAGGATGACAGGGCGAACGCCTGAAGAATTGAGCAGGTTGTCGGGGACAATAACCGTGTCTCCGGTGGTGACAGGTAGTGGCTGAATGACTCCCGTCGCAGGTGGCTGAGGAGATGACACTAATACAGACCCTGAAAGAAAATCAATCACAGAACATGGCTCCCTCTGGTTCATATCGGTCATTATGAAATTTTTCATGTTGTACTGACATTGTTTGAGTTGTTAGACTAGATTTCGAGTGTTTAGATCCCTCTCAGAGTGTTATATTTGGATTACTGAAATATTACAAATGAAAGAAAGAAAATTGAGGCCAACAATTTTGTCAAAATGATGGTAATATCCTGTATTCATAACCTCAACATAATGTGGTTGACATCTTCCCCAATCATGCAATTTTTAAAATCATTTTTGCAGCTCAACTCTCAGGCTCTGTCTCCATGGAGATACTGAACCAATCATCCATTGCGAGACGGGGATGATGGTGGCATATTTGCCTGAACAACAAAGCCCCGCGTTGGCACACGAATCTGAGGAGAAAACATGTCATGTTAAAAAGATTTCATGGACTGACCGGCAGAACACGCGATCGGCCGGATCGCCGGCACGGGGAGGGCTGTTGGTGGGACGGGTACCAGCGAGTTAGGGTGCCAGCTCCGATGGCGCTTCTTGGGAGGGCCCGAGGTCATCGTAAAGGACCCTGAGAACAAAACACAGACACCTGAAATGAAGCCAGAGTGACATTAAAAAATAATCAGCTGAATAAAGAAGCGACTTTCTTCCGGTTTTTGGGCCTCTTACCTGGACTGTCTATTAATTCTGCAGTGCGATATCCCTGACTTTGAGCGCCTAACGAGACCTGAGAGGGGCTCAGCAAGGGAGGGCGGCCATCGACACCCAGACCATTTGTGGGCCCATTCACCCTTAGAGCAGTCGGTACTGAAGACGGTTACACAGTAAACAGACACACAGTTAACACTGGAAGCAAACAGGCACGCAACGCTGTCAGACAGCTTCACCTAAAACGCTACTGTGAGAATTAGGTTTTCAGAACCTACGAAATGGACCAACTGGGATGGTTTTAGAGGGAAAGTCACCTACCATTGCCTCATAAATAAAAGTTTTTAATTGTCAAGGCAGAGCAACGCATAGAACAAATCAATGCTGAGAGCTTCCTATTGATTTCCTATATATGAACGGCGACTGCCAATGACCACGTTGGACATTTTCCAGTCCCATATGCCCAATGTTTACAATATGCTAAAACATTGATCAGTGTGTGTGGCTGTTTCTCGTCAATATCACAACCTTGTAAAGGGGCTAATGGATAGGAGGGCCTTAAAAAGTCATTACAGCTTGCCTCCCTCCAGTATCAATTAGTGTGTAGACACGAGTGTGCACACACTCGTGTGTTTCTGTTTGTGCCTTAGCAGACCAGATGACAATCCTGGCTCTCAAATCAGTGATCGCTCTAGCTGCGAATGCTCACACTTTTTTTTTAAAACCACCTGTAACTAAGCAACACATTTCTTCGCCAGGAATGTGGCTTGGTATGTATGTTTCCAGGATTGGAAATAGAGTTAACCTGAATATTAATGCAGGTGTAAGGGGTACGGAGCTAGTAATGCAAGTTTGCAATGGCATGCATTCTCAAAAAGAAAAGGAAGAAGCTCACCTAGCGGAAGAGTTTTTCCATTCCCGGGTGTGGAGGTCAGAGGTTTGTGGGAACTGCTCTCTCGGCTGCAGTCCTGGTTCCCGAAGAAGACAGAGGACGCTTGAGTCACTCTGGTTGGTGGAGAGTCTGGAGGAAAACACCATAACCCAAAAAATAAGTAACAATCAGCATGGGTCAATGGTGTGAGGCGAATGGCTTGACAAGGGCTGCAGCCTCACCTGAAAGGGAAAGCGGCGAGGAGCTGTGTCTGCTGGTGCCTCCGTTTTCCTTACTGCTGAGAGACGATGCCGAGCTGGGTTTGGACGTCGACGCGCTGCTGGGAAACTGTCGGGTTTTACAGTCTGAGGAGGCACAGAGAGACACGTCCAAAGCTGGGACAGGTGTGCAGCGACGTAAAGACTCCATCTGCAGGTCTGTCGGTGTGGCGTGAGAGCAGAAAAGGATTCTGGGGGATTTTATTTTCTTACCTTTCCAGCAGATGAGGGGTCCTTTGCACAGAGCACCCTGACTGTTCTTCACCAGGTAGTATTTTAAGTGCTTCTGCTTCTTGGGCTGAGTGGATAACTTCAGGTTGATGTGGTTTGAAAACTCGGTGAAGTATCTGAAACCCTTTTCTCCGCAGCCCACACAGTTTCCTGAAAACCCTGCAGGAGAGGCAACAACGGGGCGATCAACAGGGTTAGTTTTAAAGCTTATTCACAGTCCGAGCCGAGGCCAGAGTCATTCTCCCGGTCGGGAGATTAATAAAACGATGCGGACAGCTTTCTGTCACCTTCATTCTTATCTGGGATGACTAGAACACACTGACCTAAAAGTGCATTTTTCCCATTCTCGTCAGGCAAGAAGCGGCGGTCCACGGCACAGACCAGGATGTGCTCGGGGATGCTGGGGGACTTGGCTCCAACCAGCTCGAAGCCTGCTGGGACTTCGATGGGCTCTGTTGCCATGGAGACCAGGCGGAGGTCTTTGCCAGCCTGACAGAAACCTTAGATGGGGAATAGCCAGATGCAATGTTAGCTGATACAGCGATGAAGGCATAGGTACCAACATCTCAGATCTGCATGTTTCACAATGAACTGGATTACTGTGGCCCACACTGCGGAAGGGAGCTTCTTCTACCAGGTAAACAGACGGTATTTACCGTCCTGGGTGCAGCAGCCATCTGGTGGCGATGCCTGTAAGTAAGGGAGGGGTGGGCTGCTGCTGTCTGACTCATCCTCCTCCTCCAGCTCCTCCAGGTCATTGGAGGAGTTTCCATTCATTACCCTGTGGCTTGGTTGCTCCCTGCCATTAAGCTCAACTTTGGACTTCATCTCTGATGAACATTAAAAAAAAAAAAAGTGTTATTGTATAATAATACTTCATTTTACAAAAGAAAAATTGTCAAATAGTTGTTGTGGCTTTACAACAACTTGATAACTTTGCAAGAGTGATATGATCATTTTTAAATTTTTTTTTAAAGGATCCTACCGTCCACGTTGCCAACGGGATATGGTTCTGGATCAAGGTAGAGCTGTGTGAAGATGGGCTGTGGATCTCCACTACTAGAACGCAGCGAGGCCTCGATAGAATTGTGGAGAGCCTCTTCAAATCGAGCAGACTTTAGCTGCCCAGCATACGAATTCCCCATTATCTGCAGGAGCGGGGAGAAGAGTGCAGGATGCACGGTCACGCTGATGCTCGCAGAGTCACGCTGCTTTGGCTCTCTGAAACTAAATCATGTTTGGGGATGCAGTTCTACCGATACATGCACAAAATCCACTTTTATTTTAATTCATTTTTGTTGGCATATTTGCAACATTCTGGTTTTAATCTGCAGTCAGGCAAAACTAGACAAAACTAATAAAACTCTGCTCTACTAACAGTATTATCTCTCCTCTGATAACCCAGCACGTGCTGTGGCAGCCTAAACACAACGGCCAAGGCCAGTGGATCCTTTCTGGCCAGTCTTCTTCTGTCTGTGGTGTCACCCTGACCTACCCCCCCCCCCCCCCCCCCCCC
>BJFM01000684.1:70570-82542 GCA_016586285.1 Arothron firmamentum | reverse complement strand
TCCACTCCAGGACATCTGCCGAGGTCGGCCGTGCGGGTGGCAGCTGGACATGGAGCTGAGTGTGAAAGAGGAAGGGAGCGCCCCCCCACCCCCCCACCCCTGCCCTCCTCAATGTGTTGAAAAAGCTGATCAATGACACGCGCCAGTGTGCATTCATCCAGGATCAGAGCTCCTTTTGCTTTGCTTGAACATTTTAACTGTTTTACTACTAATCTAATAACCAAAGACTGAGACGGGGGTTGAAAGAGGGAGTGCTGGTTGCTTTCCGGACGCACTAGTTCGTCCTGTAGGGCCTTCTATGTTTGTCCTTGGATCTGGTTTGACTCCTGCAGAGCAGTGCTCTAGTTGCTCCAAGGTGGGGCAGGGGCCAGATGGGACATTTCAGCTATATTGGATCAGCCAAAACTCTTCATTCAAAATTCAACACCGCTTTTAAAAGCGCAGATTCAATCCTAGATGTGTCGTTCTGGGTGAAATCACGACATAGAATTTAGATTTCAAAAATAAAACCCTAGTAATTCATTCAAATTATGAGGAAAAAATGCAAATTATGTCCAGAGGTTTCTTAGAAAATAATCAATCCTATATTGGTTAAGCTAGAGGCAGACTTCTTATAATGCAGGAGTGTTTTTTTTTTTGTTTGTTTAGATCATTAAACGTTTTCAGTAAAGTCATTAAATTCCTTTTTAATGTAACAGTGTTTTTGAGAAACACACAGAAAACCTGACCCAACTGAATTTGTCGCTAATTGTTTGGGTGGGAGGGGAGCGTCTCCACCCAGGTCTCAATTTACCCATGCCTGGACAGGTTTCGGACCTTCATGTTTACCTAACAACCTTTCGTGGGAGGAATCTGACCAACCCAGACAAAGGACAAGATTAACAGTGCCTGACTGTGCTCCTCGAGAGATAAGGAGCTTAACGGAATGAAGCTACAGTATTTCTTGCTTAACTGAAGATGGCTGCGCAGCCAAACAAAAAGGGGGGGGGGGGGTGCCTCAGGGCGTGTTTAAGCAGCCGCTGCCGGTTCAATTGTGAAGTCAAAGGAGGCTCCAGAGGCCACTTTGGCCAGCTGACTCTCGAGCCTCAGCGGGCAGTTTTAGTCATTAACCTCACACGCGGGTCGGAGGTGAACACCAAGGACGACCTTTCATCACCTGTGTGACCTAAAACAAAGCGCGGCTGTTGGGGAAGTCGCTTAGACGGGTGTTCCCGGGCGTGACTCAGGTGGACGCTAGGGTCAGTTGCAGTGGCAGTGGGTTCGGGGAGGGGTGGGGTGTATCTCAGGTGGGTCAGTTGCTGCACTCTGTCTGATGGAGGCTCAGAAATAATGAGGGAAATGTACCACACAGCAGCAGGTTAACGGTCAAGGACTATCGGCTTAAAAAAGAGGGATGTTCGCTTCACTGAGTAGCGACATTGGTCACATGGTCATTGGGTCAGTCAAGGCCATTCCTCGGCTCCTGGGTGGCATTGGCAGATTGCAGGAATGTGACCCCAGGTCTTCCCTCGGCAGATTTGAGACAGAAGGAACACGAGAACGCTGGTGAAATAAAGAGCGGTGACTTACGTTGTTGGACTGTTACCAGGAGTGAAGGGACTTCACCTCTGCTACATGCTTGACGGCTATCACTCTGCAGAAACTACTAGCAAGGACAGTTGACTCAGGAGGTGGAGACCTGGAGGGGCAGAGCAGGGAGGCTTTCAGGGAGAGAGATACTGTGAAACATGACTCATTATACCGCTTTTGACATAAGAAAGAGCTTGACTGCTGTTTCAACTTGTCTTTCTTGTAAGTCGTCTCATTTTAAGTGTTTCCACTACTTATTTCACATTAAAAAAAAAAAAAAGCCTTGAAGTTTTTGCCTATTATTCAGAACATTTTCACTCAGATCTTCACTCATATGTGAGATAGTAGGTTTTAGATCATTACACATGACCCTCCATAAAAAGAATGGGCCACTTTGTGGTCACTCAAACATGAAGAGTGACTCAGACCATGACGTGTGTCGTCACCGCTCCAGAGCTAAAAGGTGTTATGTGATGCTCACGCCCCGGGGCTATTTTTATCACACACAATTAGGTGTGTGTAGTTTGTAGCTGCGTTCACCGCCCACAGAAACCCAAGCCTGAATGGATTTGTCAGCTACTTTGACCCTTTGACAAAGTACTGTTTAGCCACTCAAGCTCTGATAGAACGCTCCCTCCAAAACAGTGACTGTTACAATCTACTATGTCATCATTTCAGGCTGAGTGGTACTATTATTGCATGAGGGAGCTGGCCAGGGGTCCAAGTCCTTCAAATAGTAAGTGTACACAACCTGGTTCAACTTGCATTCAGTTGCCACACTGGACCTTATTTTATAAATCATTAGCTAGCTTGATCATTACACAAAGTAAAAAGTCTGTCATGTCAATATGTCAGGCACCTGTAGCCCTTTAACGTATGGAACGCAATCTTTAGAAGACAAGATAATTATATTAGAGTTAAATAACGATGGTGTGAAATGTACTGCAATATGGGGGGAAAAAACCTGCTTTGATTAGTATCTACATGTGAGGGACAGATGTCAGGGGAGGAGTCACACACAGATGAAGATGGACGTATCCATGCAGGCCCAGCACAGGCTGCTCAACGGGGTCCTGTTTTACCAGTAATGACATTGGAAAAAACACTTCAAATCAGCTGTAGCTGTACGTGGCTGGTTTGTTTAATTGGAAGAACCAAGAGTCACCATTTTCGGTCTGCTTTAATGCAGTAAACACAACTCATCAAATAAAAATGTTCAATTTACTTTGATATCAAAAATTGAAACATTCAAAACGCAGTTACTTTGCTTGCGCCTCACATAAACACAATAAAGGAAGAAAGGCAAAATGTAATCTACTTTCCCTTCTTTGTTACTGGTTTGTTGAATATTCTAGCACATTCTGACACTTTTATTGATTTATAGTTTATTTGTGCTGGAATATTTGAGAAACAATCATACAAACTTAATATTATTGTCTCGGCAGTTAAACTTGAATTGTGGTTATTTCACTGTAATTTCAGTTCTGACTGACTAAATTATGTCACCTTTTTATTTATATTTATCTATTTTTCCACTCAAAGTCTTAATGAAAATGTGATAACCATCTTGGCTGTTTTCACCTCATTGTTGCCCATTTAACATTTTAATTCCATGGCAGCAGGAAAGAGTTCAGAATGCTCTTAACATCAGAAAAGCTACAGTGAAAAGACAGTGGCCATCAGATATGAGAGAAAGGGGGATGGGGTGAGAAGTGAGGTGGGGGGGAAGACAAACATCTCTCTGTGTTCTGTAAATTAGGTGCTAAAAGCGCATGTCCCCTAATGCTGCAAAGCCACGTTTGTCACAGCGAGCAGTTTGAAAAGCTTTTCCTGTACCTTCCATGACGACTCGACCTGCAGGTGAATCTCGCTGATCCAAGTGAAATATATCCCAAGCCTGGATTTGTCCTTTCTTCAAAAATAGTCCATTTTTGGTGAAAAATAAATCCGGGTGGAAAGAATTGGTAAATATCCGAGTGGCATATAGGAGTTACACTCTTCTCTGGTATGTCTCAAGTCACCTTTGTCATGATAGAAAGAAATGGGAATCCCACTTTTCCCCTCACTTCAGTTGGAACCCTCCCTCCCTCCCTCTCTCTCTCTCTCTCTCTCTCTCTCTCTCTCTCCCTCCCTCTCTCACTCACATGCAAACACACATAACCACAGGCCCCTCCCCCCAGTCCCCTATGCCCTTGTCTGTCCTGTGCCATTTGCCAAAAAGGGAGGGAATCCACCGGGGGCTCATTCATCTTGGCCCTACTGACCCCCTGTAGTGAATGATGCTCTTGGAGACCCTAAGACTTGTGGGTATATGTGTGTCTTTGTATATGTAGTGGACTGGAACAAAGGAGGAACCCCACTTTTCCCTTCAGTCACACATCCATGGCGCCATGCCACGCGTGACCCTCAGCATGCGATCAAACTGACCACAGCCCTGAGTCAGGTGGAAATGTTTGAGTAGAGAGCGTGCACATATCAGACTTTCACTCTCCTGGCCTGCTCAGGCTCCTTATGCCACACCCTGTTTTTTTTTTTTGTTGTTTTTTTTTTTTATTGGGGGCAATTTAGAGGCCAGAGGATCCCGAAAAACGGGGGCAAAAATGCCAGGTCAGTTTGGGTCTTGTGTCCTCGTAGCCTTGCCCTGGATTGACCCCTTGTTAGGAATTTACCCCTGCTGTAAATACCACAAGGCTCTTCTGGTCAAAATAAATAGACAGAACTGCACCGACAGTCAGAAGAGATACTAGTGAATGCCTGTTAGCAATGCCTAGCAATCAGTGCTTATCAAGAAAAGGAGCCTTTTTTCAATTTATTTTTAAGATATACAGTATGCACCATTTACTAGGGTGCAGACATCAAAACATTTTATGATGTTTGTTTTGCTAGTGACTAATTAATGTCAAGTAAATTTAGCATGAATTTGACAAGCAAATATTAGGCCCGAGTAAACTCACATCTGCATGACAGCAAAGGTGTCCTCGCCATGACCACAACCATGAGGCCTTGGGTCCCTATCCTGCATTTTTCACCCATTAATTAAGACAAAATGAGGTGTTTTTTTGTCTTGAGCATTTTAACCCTCATGTTTTTGTGTGCAAGTGCAAATAAAACACAATCTTCCAGCAAATGTGAGCAGCTTTTCAGCGCTCTGGGATCTGAGTGATTCTAGCTTAAGCTGAAAACACTCCAACAGTGGAACAAAAACACATTTTCTACTGAAGGGGACTTTAATGATTGCAGTAAATGCTCTAAATATAAATGCCCCCCCTTCACTCGCCCAGTGAGCCGTGTGAGCGATGTTCCAGTTCATTACCACAGGCACAGTCAACAGTTGTTTCAATCAAGTTGTGTGCAGCTTTTCACGCCTCCTCTCCAATGGTTATATTAGGCTACAGTCAGCGTGACGGCGGCTGTAAACCACCACAAGATCCAATCGGGGCCTTCATTAGTTCTTACAGGCTCATTTTGCTCAATCAGACACTAAAGGATGGGTTTGAGTTTAATGATGAATTGTGTGATTTCAATGGTTTACAGGGTTAAGGGAACTCAGCTGTGTCTAAAGTAGCAGAATCTGTAATTTAGTTGCTGCAAGTGTTCTAAATTAGCCACTTCTACAATGATCAACCAGAGCAGCCACAAGTTCAACTAGGGGAAAAGAGCTGTCAGCATGATTTATCTCGGAGTCCCTGACTTTGACGTGGCCTGGCTTAAATAACCCATTTAAAGTGGAGATAATGAGTAAACCAGCATTTTCTTAGCCCTCAAAAGACACTGTGCAAAAAAAAAGAAAAGAAAAACAAAACAAAGGAGTGTGGATTGAATAGTATCCCGCCCCTGAGCCCATCCTTCACCACTGCATTGAGCCGCTGCTAAAGTCCCCTGACAAAGGGGAAGTATCCCTGCCATGGCCACCTGAGGAAAGACGAGTCACATGATCAGCTGCGGGGGTTTCCTGGGAGATTTTAGGCTTAAAGTCGGGGGAGAGGGGCTCTTCCTCTCTTATATTTCACGGGGACAATGACAGTTTCTTGCCTGATCTTAACAGTGATGGACAACCTTACTATGTGCATGTGATGACACCTTTCATTTTCACGTTGCCTGCTGTGGTAAAAGGTTGTCTTAAATAACAGAATGTTTAAATTACCTCCTAGGACACTGCCCCCTGATGTGATGACATATAGAAAAAGTTTAAAGTCTCAGGTTTGTTGCGCTAATAGATTATCATAACACTGATGTCTGATTCCCATTTTAAATTATTCCTATCTAAAAAAAAAAAAAGAAAAGGTAATGCAATGGAAATTCCAAATTTGCTGCATTTTTTTGCATCATTGAACACAGTTTTGACTCTGCACGTTTTTCAGATTCTCCTCTGTAGAAGAAGCAGACATATTTCCTGTAAATGTCCGAATTAACAAATAAAAATTCGCCTTTAAAACCTACAAGAGGAAGTTAAGTCAAGATGGAGGGATCGGGATGTTTTATATTAGGATGAATGCTAACCCACTGATTAGTTCAGCACACTGAGGTTTGACCATCAAAGGAAGTGAGCAAGCAGGAATTGCTCATTGGGCAGGAAGCACAGCAAGCAAGGCGCTAATTGGCACATCTGACTCTTATAATAAGAAAACAATCCTGCAGCTCGATGGCCCGATAAGCAAATTTAAGAAAAACAAGGCTGCTCCCATGTGAAATTTCCCGCAACATAACTCCACTTTCCACCCGCTCCATGTTGACGACTCGACGCCAAGGGTGTGAGGACTAGCGCTGCTGTTTACTATCTGGGTGGCAGTCCGTGGCTCTAATTTCCTTATAAAAGCCCCGCCAGCTTCTTCGGAAACCCCCCTACTCCCACTTTTCGGGACTACCTGCTGGGCCCTGAAGTGCAAATCAGTGGTAGTGAGGATAGCAGATGAGCTAAGGTCATTCATGGCTTTCCAGTGGGCCACGCAAACAAAGGCCAACATTCCAGCTGAATGCCATTGCTGAAGTCAGCAGCAACAGAGAAAGAGAAATAGAAGGAGACCAGAGCTCACTGGAGATAATAGCCAAAGGGTGTGTGTGTGTGTGTGTGTGTGTGTGTGTGTGTGTGTTCTGGGGGATTATCTGTGGAACTATAAAGTGGGGTGAACCAGGGTTTAAGACCTGATGTGACCAGAGGGGATGGGGGCAGGGTCCTGAGCCCGAGGACAAAAGGAGCATTTGGGCAGATGAAGAAGTCATCATCATTAAGCCACTGGAAGTTTACTGTCCAGTTATAAAGCTCATTTCAAAATTAGCGGTCAGGGGATGCATGTGAAAAAGCAGAAATGTTCTGAAGGAGGGCAGCGGGCTTCTTGTTGTGAAACCGTATCGCTAATTCATTAGGGGACAGGCAAGCTTTGTTTGAACGCTGGGTTGATTAGGGCGGTGACCTTGCCACACACTCTGGCCTAGCGGATGAGTTTAAGGGCAAGGTACTTAACCTAAAACTCAATCTCATCCACAGATGAAACCTGACAACGCCAGACTTCCAAAGGAGAAAGTGACGCGGCGGAAATGCATAACAATTGTTGTTAAAATGAGTTAATCAAACATTTTAGACTTTGCTTATTTAGATTAAAATGTATTTATAGTCAAATTTGTATTATCTCAATCACAAGCATCAAGAAACTGTTGTGGGAAAATGAAAAAAGTTCTCTTATTCAGAATCTTTCTGTTTTTTTTCATTATTTTGGAGTATTTCCAATAGGAAGAATTAGTTGACTCATTCTCTTTGACTGTAATTTGATTCATATTTCCTTCCCAAACAAGTTCCATTCAGGAATCACAAAGTAGCAGAAAAAAAACTTTCTTCTTACAAAATTGAGTAAAGAATAAACAGATACTTGTCCTTGCTCAAGCTGTATTTAAATATGAGGCATTCTTTAAATTACCAACAATGCTTTTTTAATAAGTAAAAAATTACCTCAGCATTCTCTAAAAAGATTTAAAAAAAGGTAAAAAAAAAAAAAAGTGAATCCAACAATTAGCAGATCACTTATTTGTCTTTTACTGGGGATTTTACTTTTGCAAACGTTTCAAGCTAAAAACTTATTTCCATGGAGGGAAAGTGATGGACTTGTGACCGTGTTCATGACTGTGCAATAAAATGACGGCCTGTCAGTGAACCCGATCTGCATTTTACAACGTGGCCACCCGGAACAGCGGGGAGAGAAACGGGACTCTAATGCAATGCATTTATTGACTTATTCAGGGAGGCCATATTGAAAAACACAACAATTAGTTCTATTTCATACTGTAAAGCTGTCAGGGCCAGTGGTCAAACGGCGGTCAATGGCAAAGGGCAAGCTGAGGGAAGGAGAGCACATGCAACATTCCATTCTTATTTTACAACGCTGAGCTTGCTGCACATCAATGATCTTAATAAAGCTTAAACTGTCTCCACCCTCCTCAGAGCAGCTTCTGCTGACATCTGGTCCACATTTAATGACTCATCCCCAACTAGATCTTTGATGATGGCTGACCAGGCCTTGTCCTGGCCATAAACTGCTGTTTAGACAGCCCTATTTGGCATGGGGTGTAAAAGGAGAGCAATGGATCACGTTAAGAGGGCTAACACAATCAAAACATTGGCCCTTATCAGATGACAGGACGAGCAGTGGGGTCAGCTCTGTTTCCAGAAGCTGGTTTAAGCTGTGCATCTAAAGAGGTCTGCTGAGCACATGATACTAATGAGGGGTTTTCCCAGACCATCATCTCATCTCAGTCTTTATTTATTTATTTATTTATTTATGCCAGCCTTGTCCAAAATGTACTGCAGGTAATTCCAAAGAGAGACCTGAATATTAAAATAGAGATTGAAGAAAACTGACAAAATTCACATATTGTCACTATTTACTTTTGTTCCATCAATGGTAATCTAAGAGTTTAGCAAATGTGTTTCCGTCACTTACTAAGCTAAACAGGGGAATAAACATAATAGATGCCAGTACAAAAGAGAGCTGAACCACCCAAGGTTTACTGAAGGTTCCCACAACTGACAAACTAACTCAATTTAACCTCACAAGAGGGCTCATGGAGAGGCCATGAGAAAGAGATCTGTTGTGTTTATTAGGCATGAAGAGAGAGATCTACCTTCCACAAAAGGGCTTCTCCTTTCTTTTCCTGCCTGAAAAAAGTTCCAGCCACCTTGAATCCATTTGAGTGACACCATGACAAAGAGGCTTCTTACCGTCCCGACGAAGGAGCCTCCTCCCCTTTCCCTTGAAACTTCCTTACGGGGCGATCAGCTGTGTCCATCATGCCCCCTCTTCCTGACCCCAGGCGGCACCGCTGCATCAGCAGCAAAACCCCCCCCCCGTCTGTTTCCACATCTACTCCCTCACCCACCCCACCATCCTATTAATAAGCACCAGGTTGCCATCGGTGACAGGACCCACACTTAATTCCCATCAGTCCTCCTTACTGTGTCAAGAGCCACGGCATCAGCGGGACTCTTTTTGTCTTAATGGGACAATGGCAGCAGGTCCAGCCATTGTTGCAGGCTTGACCCTACGCTCCAACCCCATTGATGAGGAAGAGGGACAGTAGGTCTGGCGTCCTTCATCCTGCCCTGATCCCTCTGAAGAATGAGGTGTGACAGGTGTGGTGGATAATTCAGGGCTCCCTATTGTGTCTCAGAAATCTCAGAAATCCACATAAAACATTGAAGTGGGCATTGATACGTACGCATACTGACCAATGAAACACAGCTTTCCTGCGGATGCAACGCTTTACTACAACTGCAGTTTTAGCCATCCATCTATTTTCTATCAACCATTGCTAATTCTTAATCAGAGTCACGGGTGGGGTAGGGGCCCGACCCACAGTGTGCGGGCGACAGGAAGGAATACACCCTGGACAGTTCAGCAGTCTATCACAGGACACACACACACACTCACGCCTAGGGGCGATTCAGAGTCTCCATTCAGCCTATTGTGCATGTTTTTTGGAATGTGGGTGGAAAGTCTCTCCTGGTATTAAGGCCCCAAGCCTAAAATCTAACCCAGAGCCTTCCTGCTGTCTTATACATGAAGTGCTACTTGTCAGCTGTGGTGATCATTCACCCTGCAGTTGTGTCATATCTTTCTCAGCAAAACATGAATTTCCCAATTAACCTTCTCTGCAGGGAAGAAAACATAAAAATGATATCTCTATGTTTTGTTTTTGTATTTATGTCAAATTTAAAAAAAGGAGAAAAACAAATGATGATAGACCGTGTCTGACCTGCAAAGGATTAGCAGGAGCAAGAAGAGTGTATGTTACAGGAAGAAAGGGAGAGGAACACGGAGTCCTTGGTACGGAGGGACGGGTCTTGGTCACCGTATCCTTGGACAATCAGTGACAGCCTATGGAAAGCATCCTGGCTGTCTCCCCCACAAACCCTGGCAGCATCAATGCACACCGACCTTGTGGTTCAGCATGAACAGATAGGGAGGGAGAGAGTGAAAGCCTGCGCATGTGTGAGTTTGTTTGTTTGTTGCATGTGTGTGTGTGTGTATGGGCCGGAAGATTATGTGACGAGGGTAACGGTGTGGCTGCGCTGATGTCGATGACCTTTCACCTGCTTTTGCAATCTCAACTGTCCAATTTGCTAATAGCCACACTGTAAAATTCACAACAAAAATCCAACTTTCACCACATGCATGAAACAAAAAAATACATATCTAAAACAACATAACAAAACAAAACGTGAAACTCAACAAAAAACTGAACTGGCTGAACTCTCTCTTTGGGCCCCTGAGCCAGTTGGAGAGAACACGCCGTACTGAAAGAGAACATGTGAGACTGCAAGAAGTCATTTCTGTCCAGTTACGACTCCGCCGTGGCTGGCATCGGTGCGCAGGCAGGAAAACACAGCGGAACACTCTGTCAGAACATACTGTTCCGCAACAGAGCAGACAGCAAAGGGATTTTCAGCTGGATGCTTTCCGGGTATCAGCAGCAAGACTGAGGACATGTTATCGCTAAGTGCTCTTCATGCACACTTCTGCTGTTCATGATCTCACACTGATGTCCACATACATACACGCAAACACACACACACACACACACACACACACACACACACACACACACACACACACACACACACACACACACACACACACACACACACACACACAAATGGACCAATGCACCACAAGGCTTTGCGAATGCCACAAATCTGTGATGTGATGTAAAGCCATGGGGTGACAGAGGTTATTAGCCTCATTTGTTTATTGCGGCTGTAAATTAAAGAGTTCAACTCGAAGAACAAAAGAGTGAAATTCCTCCTTCACCTTGACATGACTTCACTCTCCTTTGAAAACACAAGGGCACAGGGGCCTAATGGTGACCTTTTGGTGACTGGGGTCCTGGAATGCTTCCTGACAAGTGACCCGTCTCATCCATTTTCGGCTATTTTAACACTCGGAACGTGAGTTCGCGACTGTTCTGGGACCGTTACAGGGGGCTTGGATGAACTGTGCTCATGCTGTTAAGTCAGGAGATAGAGGTGTCATAGATGAGCGCGTGCATGTGCTGATCAGCGATAACTTACAGAAAACCAGGAAGTGTCATCTGGTCATTTTCCACTCTCTTTGCATACAAATGCGCGCGCGCGCACGCACACACACACACACCAGACACACACACACACACACGTACACACACACACACCAGACACACACACACACACACACACACACACACACACACACACACACACACATCAAACAGCTGCTCAGTGACAAAGAGCAGGATGTTCAGGGCGGGTTTTTTTTGGCTGTACACCTACATAATGAATATCATACCTTCCTGACTCTGAGGTCCTGAAGTATGAGTGAAGACTGTAAAACAGAACCCGAATGAGACAAACTTGATTTAAGAAGGCATTTCAAGCTAATTTTGAAGTAGATTTGCAGCACCATTCCACTGCCACAAAACCAGATAAAATTGGCAAAGGTGATAGAATTGCTGTGCTTACTGCAGGTGAAACGAAGATATAACAGCTGATGGTGGAGTGCTTTGAGGAGGAAGCCCCACCCCCACAGAGGGATCAATGCACATAAATGGAGGAGGTCACAGACCTTTGACATCCCCTTTCAGATGGGGGAGGGGCACCGGCCTTAGTGGGGCAGGCTTTAACGATCCAATTGTTGACTTATGTCATATGCCTTCATAAATGTATACAGTATTTACAGTTCCTGCCCTGAGGCTGAGACCACTAGAGTTGTGGATTTCTTGCAAAACTTGCCTCCTATCTCACTTTCTGTCTGTATCCAGCTGCTGTTTTTCCTTTTACTCCTCAACACTCCCCACATCTGTTTGAAACTCCTCTCCCATCATGTCTTGTCCTCAGCCTCGACTGCTCCTCTCCAGACCTTATCTATGCTTTCCCTCCT
>BJFM01000684.1:7637-67325 GCA_016586285.1 Arothron firmamentum | reverse complement strand
ATAGATAGATAGATAGATAGATAGATAGATAGATAGATAGATAGATAGATAGATAGATAGATAGATAGATAGATAGACAGACAGACAGACAGACGTAAAAGCATATTCCCTTCAGTGAATCCTTCTCCTCCATCAATATATTCAGCCTTAGATCTTCATCTGTGTTTCGTTGCAGATCCATCCTCAGCGTCCTGTTACCAAAATATCTACTGGATATGGAAATCATAGCCTATATTTGTTCCATTGTGGGGAAACTGAGGGGAGTGTGAGTACAAGTAATGTGCAAATAGAAAAGAGCATTGCTTAAAAAACAAAACAATCGAATAAAAAACAACAACAGTGTAACAAATCTACCACTATATAGGTGTGCAACAAGTATGAAAAATAGAATAAAAACAACACAGGGTAACAGCATACATATATTTATACTTTTTAAATGTGTTGCACATGTGCAGGATGTTTCAGTATAAATATTTCACAGCTGAGTGATCGCAGTGCTGGTAATTCAGGAACTATACAAGAAGAGGCGATAAATGTAGGTTAAAAAAAGAAGGTATTGTTAAATCCAAAATCAACTTGTAAAATATTTTGAATAACTCCAGCGGAACGTTGGTGAGCAGCAACACGTTGCTGTCACGGCTGAATGGGCCTCAGTTGCGCATGCGCAGTATTGTTGGAGTTGCTTCGGGTGTTTGAACAGGAAGGCGGACATGTTGGCTGGACGCAGCGTCTGCTGTTTTTTTCCCCCAAGAAAGCTAACATATATTCAAAACTACATATCGGAGTCTCTGGATTGAATATACAGCGGAAAG
This sequence comes from Arothron firmamentum, assembly GCA_016586285.1. NCBI lineage: Eukaryota > Metazoa > Chordata > Actinopteri > Tetraodontiformes > Tetraodontidae > Arothron > Arothron firmamentum. Next base: position 66,513 of record BJFM01000684.1, on the reverse strand, counting down.
GACGGGAAAAACTGACTGATATTGACAGTTGCATGGGAGACAGCGGGAAGAGAGAGGTTCTTTGCAACGACTGTGCTTCAACTGATCGAAATTTGGAAGAAGCAGAAGTTTTTTTTCTCCACCACTTCTACTTTTGAACTGTCAGATTCTATTGTCGTTTGATGCAGGGGTCTGGCACAGACATGGGGACGGGCCGGGACTAACCTTCTCCCCCCAAACCGTGCTTTTGGATTAGAAACTACATTCGAGTTTTAATTGCCTTTTGTTTGGATGTACCAACATTAAGCCCTTATCCCCGGTGGCATCCTACGGAGGCTGACTAATCTGTCGCCACATTTATCTTTTGCCACTGAAGTTGTTTACTAAGACCGGGAAAAATATCTGGACTTGGAAAATGAGGCTTTTGTACATTCAACGCAGCCATAAACGTCTCGTCGACTGTGGAAGTTCGAGGACAACCATGCGTTTTCTTTGAAGCGTGGTGTAAAGTTCACACGAAGAAAACGAACATTTGGCTAGCTAGCTGCCTCTAGCTGCTAAAGCTAGCTAGCCAGTCTTTTTGCCTAGCCAGTTAGCTGTTTTTGTACACATCACATCAACGGGAGTGAGCAACATCAAAAATGTCTTCTGGGGAAAGCATGGATGTTCGATTCGAAAAAATCGATGCCATGTTGACGGACCCAAAGTCGGAAATAAACACAGATTGTCTTCTGGTAAGTTTGTAGCTTAGCTGTGTGGATAAGTAGCTAGCGAGTTAACCGTTCGAAGTCAGTCTACTCCTTGGAGCCGAAATTCTTTCCGTGACCAACAAGTCGGCTCAGGTGGCACTGACGGAATGTGGTGATATTGACGCCAAAGAGCTTCTGCCTTAAACGGCTTATTAATTTACATTTATGCGGGCGTCTGATTGTGCATTAACATATCGGCAAGTAAACAGTTGCCACTTCAAAGCAAGCGATCTTACGGTGAGGGCATCAAATATGTGTATATATAATTCAAGGTTAATGTATGATTTATCTCAATCAAGTGTTTTTTTTTTCATTGTTTGATCTATCCCTAAAAACACTCTGATTGAGACAAGTCACATTTTAACCTTGAATTATATATAAATTTCTGTTATTGGCTGGACTCGTGGTATCAAACGACTAAATTTAAAGTAGTAATAACTATAAAAGGCTACCAGATGGCATTCGCGGTACTTGACAACCCAGCCTAGCCCAAGCATTGTGCACAGAGCTGGTTAAAGTGATTGTTATCGATGACAGCTGTTTAAATTCACTAGCCACTCCATGCTGTCGCAGCATGAGAGCAGTTTGCTCCCAGTGTCATCTTAAAAGCTGCTCCATGTTTTTGTCCGGAGGATATGCAAGCTGGCAGGAATTAATAATCACATCATTGACACTTTTGGACTCCAGATGTAGTTATCAGTATAAGGTGCACAGTGTTTACACCTGCAGGCTGCTGTTGACTTCACTGTTGATGACTGTCAGCACTTTCAGCTGCTCTACCAAATACCCTAAATGCATTTGCACGCTTTGCTGTAAACCTCGGAAAACAAATTTTGAAAAGGTGACAAATATGTTTAATTGCATTTGATGTTGAAAGACTTCAGTGACAGGCATGCCACAAGGATTTGGTTCAGTGGTGCAGTGACACTGAGATTCACAACATGAAGTCAAAATTAGCATGGATTATTGCCGGTATCTTTGAATTTTTTTTCTCGCCTAGGGCTGCTGCTTGAAACTTGCAAAGAAAGCCTGGTAATCATGAGTTCATGAGCATTTTACAGCGCTTTATCATCTCAGCCACATGTGACAGCCAGTATTTATCTGTCTGTGAGCAAAAGAACTAAGTTATGACCAGATTCTAATGAAGTTTCCACGAAATGTTGATACTGGGCCAATTAAGAGATGATTAGACTTTGACCTTTAAGCTTTAAAGATGAAAGGCCAAGGAACTTAATCATAAATGGCTTTGATCATAAAGGTGTCTACTAGGTTATGTAACTTCTTCCTACAAGTACTATGTACAAATATAAAATCTGGATCCTGGTTTTGACATTTTTTTCATTCATTTCATTCATTTTTATCATTGCTTGGGTAAGGGTTAGGCTTGCTTTCCTAGTTTGTAGCGAGGTAGTTGTTTTAAATGTCCCTGGGGTTTTGGTGCATATATTTTTACTTTTCAGGTGTTAAACGTCAATGGTGCTTTTTGACAATTGTCTTGAGAAGATGCTGACTATACCTCTTATGGAATGTTTGTTTATGCTAGATCGGGAAGAAAACACCCATCCTGTTGCAAAAAGAGGCAATGAAACTCACCTAAATGGGCACACACACACACACACACTGCATTTTTAATGGCAAAAAGCTGCAGAGACTGTTCTGATGGCTGCCACACACACAAGGGTGTTGTTGCTTCCCCCCCTCTTTCTGCAGTCTCTCCTGATCAATGAATGGAGTCCTTTAGCTCGGGCACTCTGTGCCACCAAGCAACTCCACCCACAGTTTAATAAAATTCCACGCTAATCAAATAACCTCTTGTCTTTTACTGGCTTAGAGTTCCCTTGTTTGTCCCAAAGTAATTCTGCCAGTTTGGAGAGAGTTGCGAGTGGATAAGCGGTTCAGAGGTAGCCGGGTGTGGGCTCTGCGCTGGATTCATAAACCAAAATTACGTGGACAGAAGACTCATGTTTCTGAATGCTGTGTAACTGAGAGGTTGCTCGTCTGTAATGGGTTCTGTCGCCATTCACAGTGGGCCCCTTTGATCGGTGTGCTTCTGTACCTGGTTCTCGTCGTTTTGACTTGTCTGACACGCAAGGTTGTGATTTTTCTCTCATGAGGACCCGTGTCTGTGGGCTGCACCTTTCCACTGTCTTGCTTATCTGTGACTGCTAAATAAATCCTGGTCAGAAAGGGCAGCATCTTATCTGCATGCCCCCTCCCCAATCAGTCTGCTCAGAGAATTCCTGACATTTTCAAGCTTACTGACCATAACGACACATTTTCCATTAAAAAAATTCTAATTTTTTCAATTAACACCCTTTATTGTAATTGAATCTCCTTGAAATTCGATTTTCAGTTAAGTCTTTTGGTTAGGATGTCTTCTTTTCACACCTTTTTAGTTTTCGTCGCTCTGTTTTATGCAGACTAACTGCAGGAATCTGCCAGGCAGTCAGTCAGATCTGTAGTCCCTGATGCTGAGACTTGGATGGATTCACACTGTAACATTTTTTATAATGTGACTTTACTAAGCTAAATAACTCGGTTAAAACGGGGCATTTTCCTGCTAACTGGATTCAAACACATGATTTCCTGCATTTGTTTTTTACCGTCTGACAGTGTTTACAGTGAACCTAAGTTTCGGTGATATTGTTTTTGTTACTACTAAAGTTCAGTGTTGAGGTCATGTCTTAATGAAAAGTGAAGTGTTGCATGACAAGACCTAGACCTCAACATTTGTCTGGTCCACCAAGGGCTGGTCAAAAATACAATGAGAAATGAGCTTTCAGTCCAAACATCCTCTACTCGAGATGACATCATTTGCCTTTGTTATGTGATTGACTCTAACTATGTAAAGTTCCTGGGCCGTTTTTGGTGACCTTTGCCTTTGATTGCTGTGACTCCTTGTAAAATGGTATTGCTTAAATTGTATTTCCTTGTATAAAATTGTGTAACTTATAAGTGAGTGACATAGATTTCAGATGAAAATGAGATTTTAAAGTGAAAGTCCTTGCTTTTTACTTTTCTTAAAGGCAAAGCAAAGGACAGCAGCACAGCTGATACAGATCAGCTGTTCTGGGTGTCTGTTACTGTCTCAGTCTGCACTGAGAAGAGCCGTCCTGTCAGTGCTGCAGCGGTTAGCTGAATGAGCAGGCAGTCTGCAATCACACCAGTTAACCAGTTTGGTCAGTCGCAGTACATGCCGTTATTTGTGAAACCACTTAAAGCTGAAAGTCTGTGCATCCGTCTCGTCTAAATGGTTTCATTTTGAGTACAGTATAGTTGGGTAATGTGTTCCTGAATAATCTGTTAAATGAATTAGCTTCAGTGATCAAATGTATTCTCATTCCTCTTGTGAAGATACAGCAACATATCGAGGACAGAACTGCTGCTCAGGATGGGACCGCTTGAGAACTTAGCGCACGAGTGCACGCCACTGTTGGATTCACTGAAGTTTATTTTGACATGAAAGCAGTTGTGACAGCGATTCTTTCTCACAGGGACCACAGAAGGAAGGGGAAATGCCTCTGTTTTGCCTTAACTGGCTCTACTGTTACTGACATTTATCAAGAATAGATGTGAGACTTGCTTTCTTTTTTTTATTTCTTTTACCGAAAGGAATGACTGACCATAAATTAGAAGCCAACTATTCCGTGAAAATGGAAAATGGCCAACGGGGAAATCAGTTATGATTGGAGGTATTTTCTTTTTAGATCATGGGTTTTGTAATTGATCTGCAGAGGTCTTTCTGACTGTATTGATCCACACACCTTATAGAATCTAGAGATATTTCTGTATTTTTGCCAGTGGATTCTCTAATGCTGGTTTTCCTTTCGGCACTAAGCTCCTCGGCCTTTCCCACTGAACTGACTAATAGGTGTAACAAGCTCCACTTAACAAGGCCCAGAAAAGTCAGCAGTCATTACCAAGCCGAAGTCAAGCGACCGTGCTGCAAAACAAAGGTGATTGATGCAGGTGGTCGACAGCACTAAAACTGACCTTTCAAGCTGCTGTTTATTACAACACATTTGTGGCTTCATTTAATATTCCCAAGTTGTAATTTTTATGACAAGGCAACATTTGAGCATCATGTTTAGGATGAGTCATGGTTTACATCAGGCCGATTCAACCAGGGGGCCAGTACGCCTGTTAGAAATCTTCTATGGCCCACCAGAACGCCCGCAAATCATTCTAGAAAGGAGTGGATGAGCATCGAGTGTGCTTTGACTCTAACCAGTGACAGGCCATGGTCGGTATGGCTAGCTCATGTTTGGTTGTTTTTATTGGCTTTAATCTTTGTACTTTGCCATCATTATGTATGTTAATCCCTTCCATTAATATTCTTTAAGGGTCTGTGTAAGGTCTGTCTGATTTCCAGTAGGAAAAAATCCTTTAAAATGTAAAAATGATCAGTCATCTTTGCTCATGAAAGGGGCTAATTTTACTGTCAGCTAATTAGCCCCAGCAGCGCTAAGTTGGTTTTTGTGCGGGCCACACAGGTCGGCTCACGGATGTGAGCGCTTATTCATTCATGGTTTTTCATGTGCTAGGGAGGGGCTGGTTGCCCGCTTGAAAGTGCACATCAGCCAGAGAAGGTGAAGGCTGTGCTGACAGTTTACATTGGTGCGGTTCGCACAAACACTGTTGCAAATGAGCATCTTATCAGATATCCTGCTGCATGAAGTTATTCATGATATTTGCGACGTGGCCTGAAATGCCATGACGTGATCCGATGTGTGTTCACCCGGGCTAAAGTGGAACAGCTGTATATTTGCATTGCAAATGGCTACTTAACTGCTGCCCACATGTTGAAAGCATGTTGTTTTCTAGAGGTGAAAACAGAAAAGAGGAGGAGGAGGGCCTAACTGGGACCACTCCACATGCCTTGTGCTGGCATGCAGAAAGGGGTGATGTGGCTGAGGCTCCCATGGAAATTTTAACTCAGACTTTAATGTCTGGAAAAGTGCTTGTGCGTGTTTCTCCACCCTAAAGCTTAAAGAAATATTTCCTGTATGTCATGTCAAGCCATTGGCTTTTGGATAGCTATAATTTTTTTTTAAACGTAATTGCAGCATTTCAGTTTATATGGTGAGGCTGACGGGCTTTAATGGTATTTATTTAGTCATTTCACACCACCATAGCAGCATAGGCAGTTGAAAGTTTAAGAGATTTTTTCATTAGCTTTACTTACCAAACCTAAAAAAATCAAAATCTTTGTTATGTACCTGCACAAGTTCCTCTTTTCCATTTGGTTCTGCATATTTAGAATCACTAATGCCTTTTTCAGGATCTCTTCAGCCCAAAGTAATCATTGCATTGCAGAAAATGTGATGTTCTCAGGTGGGCAAAGAATTTCTGCACACAACTCAACTTCCCACAGCCTCCAGCAGTTGTCATTAGTCACGGATACAAGCAGTAAAACCTGCACATCTCCCTGTCATTCACACGTCGGGTTTAAATCTGCCCTAGTTTCCATGAAGCCTCTGTTGGATCAAAGCTTTCCTCACAAGTCAAGTGTCTGTTACATTTTGCATTTTCAGCTTTCTCACAGCTGGTAGATCAGGAGCTGATTTGTGTCTCTGAGCTGGAGGGGACGTGGGACAGCCTCATTCAGAGCTGAACCTGAGCTGAGGTCATGTCCACGTGTTATAAAGCATCAACGACGACGATAGCGTCCCTTTTATACTGCTACTTTTGTTTACCCAGACCTGGACATATTATTTCCTACATCTGTTGCTATTTCTCAGCTTCTCGGTTCACGTGTGGCTCCTTTTTTCTTTCCCACTGCCATCTTTTGCACCACTTTGTAGTGAAATGCACGCCGTCCCCTCCCTTCACTTTTTGTCGAGAACTTGTTTGGCCACATACCTAAAATAGCTCTCTGACGTGTACGGTCCTGTTAAGGAATGTCACTGTGGCTGTCCAGAGTTCTCTGTGGCAGGATGTTATGCAAACGTGCACTGCGGAGCATGGAGCCTGGTGATTAGGGTCCTGAAGGACTCACTTCTTTAGATCTTTTTTCCAACAGGACCCACTTTCTCCACCAAACGTCTTTGATCTGTCCTCCGATGTGAAAAGTCAAACTTTTTTTGAATTGGTACGTGTTTGGAGGATCAGCCCTGTGTGTTTTGATCAGCTACCCTCTCATTATACACACGTTCACGTGCATATCTAAAATCTCTTCTGCTCAGCCTAGCCGTTTTGCACCTCCACATTTTTTCCTTTCTCCACCTGTTTTTCTCATTCCCACCCATCCCAGTGGGCACTTCCTTGTTTTATGTCTCATTAAAGGGGGTACGGCCCCCGCCCCTGCTGCCACGCAGAAGGAGCAGCGCTGCTTTAAGAGGATTCCTTAGCATGTCTGAGCTGCTGATTCACCATGTGTCATTGTTTTACTTGGACAGCTAAAGCTAAATGATTGAACAATTGACCATTTATAAAACAGATGTGATGAGGGATTTATGAGAATTAGCACAAACATTAGCATTCATATTAAGTAGGGAAGTGCTGTTTATTTCAGATTAGTTGTTATATGTAATTTTGAATTTTTCAGGAGAAAGAACAAATGTAGCCTGGTAAGGTGTCAGAATATTCACTCTGTCAACATTTGGGTCACAACTGCTGCAGCGAACGCATCAGAATATGCTAGTTTCAACCACTTGTGACCTTTTATTCTGGATTATAGAAGATTAGTTTGAATCCTTCCTATCCTACTTATTATTCCGTCTGGCGGGATCCAGTCAAGCCTTTCTAACAATAGTACTCCATGACTCTGAATATTTTTTAAAATTGATTTTAATGTTTTTGTTTGCACACAATTTTCAGCCAATGTAACAGCAACCTCACTAAAAACACCACTTGTCAGAATATTGAGTTAAGTTTTGTGATTCTCTGTAAGGGTAATATTTAGCTTTCATCTGCCTTGATGTTGACCCTTCTCCTGTCCCCTCAGGATGGCTTGGACGCACTGGTGTATGATCTCGACTTCCCAGCTCTGAGGAAAAACAAAAGCATCGACAACTTTTTGAGTAGATGTAAGTAGCTCACACCACACTAGTCCTCTGATGGTTTCTGTTACTTTGCTGTGTTGGTGTCTTCCTCCTGGACCGAGTGTGTTCAGACCCAGTTACATATATGCCAGTTTTTGGGTCACTGCCTCTATGTAGACATGAAACACAATAGTTGTCTGCTGGTGGGTGTCCCCAACAAAGAGGCTTTCATAAATGGACGGTGACCCACATGATGCATATCGTGATGGTTTCTTTTCCACAGTCTCATCAGATGAAGGAATCCCTTAAAACTCCACATGTACTGGTTAAAAAGCCAGATAATCTTATAAACCAAATTAAAAGGCCAGACTTATGGTCATTATGCTTAGACTGGACTTCATTCTCAGACAGCAGCGTCTAAGTTGGGGTATGTTTTAGGCGCAAACCTTTCTGACCTACAGAATTACATATACAGTAGTCAAACACATAACTTAAATACAGCACAACATACTGAAATGTAAATCATCTTCCTGCATGTGCTTTGACTATATATTCTCTATTTTGTTTACCACTCTCTTTATTTTCATTTTTGGATAATTATCATCAGGCATTAAAGCTTTGTAGCAAAAGTGCACATAGTACAGTTCTTATATACATATATATGTATGTATATATGTGTTTTGTTTTTTTTTTAGTATTAGGAGTAAACATCAGCATTTAATTTCTGACCATCAGCTCAGCTCTGCTGTCTGCCCTTGGGCTAAACATGCCATTAGAGATCTCCTCAATTTCTCTTGCTACAGTACTTTAGTGTGTTGCAGCCAAGTGTTGAAAATGTATTGATGGATGTGGATTAATGGAAAAACTGTCCAGTAAGACGTCCCAGAGCTGCGTGCATTGCCTGAAGGCATTTTATCTCTAAATTCTATTTCTCTGTGCTTTTGTGTTCTTCATCTCAGTCTCCTCAGCTGAATTTCTCCTCTTCACATCAGGAAATGCCTTTGTAGCTTCAAAAATGTCAGGTTTCTTATGTGATAAAATAGTATAGAAACATTTGTAACCGGGCCAATATTCAGGCCGTGCAATATTGTCACAGTCACCAATTTCCAGGAGTAAATTTTCCTTTTTTTTTTTTTATAGGAAAAGCCCATCCTTTAAACAGTTCACATTAAACCTCTGTTCAGTCTTTTAATCCTCTGGGAATTCCGAAGGGGGGAAAATGCCTAGGGAGCCTGTACTTGGAGTGGAAATGACAGTGCTCTCAAATGTTTGGATTCCAATAATTCAGGCCTTGCTTTTTATTTTTAGGTCAGTTTAGTTTGGATGTGCCTTTTCCATGCGTTTCTGTGCCAGTTATGACCCATGTGAATTGACAGTTTTCCCACTAGGTCCAAATGTGTCCTGACTGAACGCTGCTTCTCACAGCAGAGCCAGTGTCATTGTCTGTTATATGCTTCTCCTGGAATGATGAAGTCTCCATAATTTTGAAAGAAGGTTCTTATTTGTCAGGGTTTGTACTTTGTACACTAGATCTTTAAACTTGCAAATTGCACTTGATGTAGGTATTTCACACTTCGCAATTGTTTTGTGTTTTGTGGCATCTAAGCGTTTAGCTGCCACGCTGTGGCTCACTGGATAGTGTCATGATGAATTTGCCTTACTTAATATCATGAATGGGCCACAAGTATATTTTCCACAGACTTTCAATTTAGGGTTTTAGTGTTTCAGATCTGCGCTGCAGTCTTAATTGTAAGATATCTTTTGGCTAAGACCTGGGGAGTCCCGACACCGTGCTACTGTCAGCTGTCCCAGGGATGTGAAATGGTGCATGTCCCAGAACTTTTTACATCTTCCCAATTATAAAAAAAAATCTCTCCTTTGACTGTCATGTTAAAAAACAGCCTCCAGTCAGATTAATATCCAGATTAAAACCAGTCCTGCTACAATTTAACCCATGTCTCCAGGTTAATAAACTTCATAAATGCCACACCACCGCCACATCGCCTTCACCGACTCCACCGACTGCTTGTGCGTTTTAGAATTGATTTTAAAGGTTTACTCACTGTTTGAGCATGCTTGGGTCTGGCTTTTAAAATGCTATATAAAAAGGGCACTCATTTATCAGCTCTCACATTTTTTTCCCCTCAGATAAAGAAACCATTAATAAAATCCGGGATCTGCGCATGAAAGCAGAGGACTATGAGGTTGTTAAAGTTATTGGGAGGGGAGCATTTGGAGAGGTACAACTGGTAAGACTGCATTTGTTTGATTAATAATTTGCCTAGTAAAGCTAAAACTAGCACTGTGTCTGAATAAATCGTCTAGTAATTTCTTTTAGGTACTATAACTGACATATCTTCACCTTTTCAAGGTGAGACACAAATTCACAAGCAAGGTTTATGCGATGAAGCTACTCAGTAAGTTTGAGATGATCAAGAGGTCGGACTCTGCTTTCTTTTGGGAGGAAAGAGATATCATGGCTTTTGCAAACAGCTCCTGGGTGGTACAGGTACGTAAAGGGTTGAACCATGTAACTGGAATAGATCTGGGGAGAATTATTTTGTTCATTTCATTTCACCACTTTTTTTTTGGTAGCTCTTTTTTGCATTCCAAGATGACCGCTACCTCTACATGGTGATGGAGTACATGCCGGGTGGCGACTTGGTGAATCTGATGAGCAACTATGACGTTCCAGAGAAATGGGCGCGCTTTTACACTGCTGAGGTGGTGCTGGCTCTGGATGGAATCCACTCCATGGGCTTCATCCACAGGTACAAGTTCTGCTTGTTTGATGCACGCAGGCATCGTTGTTGATTTCTAAAATGTTGTTTCCTCTCTCGATGAGGTTGGCCTTCAGGTTAATCTCATGTCACCTAAACATGGAGCATTTTTGCGTTGTCTTTTCTGTGTGGTGCCCAGCGGAGCTGTTTGAGCGATAGGATATCATTTTCTGTTTGTCTTCTCAGGGACGTGAAACCTGATAACATGCTGTTAGACAAAACAGGCCACTTAAAACTGGCCGACTTTGGGACCTGCATGAAAATGAACAAGGTAGCTCGCACAGCCTCACACAGTAAATGTACATTGTGAATATTTAAATTTGGCTGCAGAAGTGTTTAAATGGAGCGTTCGACCTGATTTCTTCATCAGGATGGTATGGTACGATGTGACACAGCAGTGGGAACTCCAGATTATATTTCACCTGAGGTACTGAAATCCCAGGGAGGTGATGGATATTATGGCAGAGAGTGTGACTGGTGGTCAGTGGGAGTCTTCCTCTATGAAATGTTAGTTGGTGAGTATTTGATAACTGGAACTGAATCTATAACTGTTTCTTTTAAAATGTGGTCATCACAGTGACCTGACCCTCCGTGTTTTGTGCACTAGGTGACACGCCGTTTTATGCCGACTCCCTGGTGGGCACCTACAGCAAAATCATGAACCACAAGAATGCCCTGACCTTCCCTGATGACAGCGAGATATCCAACGACGCCAAGAATCTCATCTGTGCTTTTCTCACTGACAGGTTAGATGGTGATAAAGCAAAGTTTAAAAATAGCTCTTATCATAAGACTTTTTTTTTTCTTTGCTTGTTTCAAGGACCCTTGGTGGAATGCACCCGGTACTTAGAAACTGTTTGCATGCTCACTTGATTATTAAAAGAACAGTTTCTGACATAATCTAAGATAAAAACATGTTGTCACTGACATTCGCAGGGAAGTTCGACTTGGTCGTAATGGCTTAGATGAGATTAAGAGGCATCCTTTCTTTAAGAATGACCAGTGGACGTGGGAGAACATCCGAGACAGTAAGGATCATTTTTCAACGTTGTTAGGCAGCTATTTTAGTTTTGGGTTGCAGGGTAATTCATGGTTCCATGATAAAATGTAATCCCCGATCATCAAAAATGTTACACTAGAGTAGAGTTTAGAGATGTACAGCTAAGTCCAGGAGTTTAGTGGCTTTATACTTAATACTTGACTGAAGTCAGCACTTTAATATTAGCCAGCTCTGTTCTGCTGGCTGAATGCTCTTTTCACTGGAGAGAACTTTGCATTCAAACCTGAATATTTATCTCTTGACTTTCTTCAAAAAGTTTTCTCCTTTCTTGTTTCAAAGATTGAATAATCACTGTTCCTCTGTGTGTAAATCTCGGCATTCTAAACGATATTTTATGTCACAATAGTGCCTGTGTTGTTCTTCTGTCTCTCAATCTAACCTTTTTCTGATGTGATGTGCAGCGGCCGCCCCAGTAGTGCCTGAACTGAGCAGCGACATCGACACCAGTAACTTTGATGACATCGAGGAGGATCGGGGTGAAGAGGAGACCTTCCCAGTACCAAAGGCATTTGTGGGAAACCAGCTCCCCTTCGTAGGCTTCACTTACTACAGCAATCAGCAGTAAGTCTGCCAGACTTTTTGCTTTGTTTTTGGTTTTTGATGTCGAGCGCACTTCTGTCATGGCAGAATTTTACAATGTTCGGAAAAAAAAAAATAAAAAAATAAAAAAATCCTCCTCTAATTTAAGACTTTGCCATGGCTTTCTCTAACAGAAACGTTACAGGGTTTGTGAACTGCTGCAGGTATATTTGTAATGAATATCCTTTTCTAGCCCTTTGCGGAAGCCCAGCACTGCCTCAAAGACCAGCGACAAACGCGGCAGCTCTACAAAAGAGGACAAGAGTCATGTAAGTCAATGACAACAGTTAAAAAAAGTATTCAGAATATCTGCCTTCTGTCAGTGTTTGTTCCTTTTTTTTAAAAATAAATATTATTCATTTTGTCCTAAGTTGGAGAACCTGCAGAAAAGGATTTACCAGCTGGAGGAGCAGCTTCACAGCGAAATGCAGCTGAAGGATGAGTTGGAGCAGAAATGCAGGTATGGAACACAAGCAGTGTATTGCTCTTTTGTTAATTCTTCATTTTTCTACAGCTGGACTATACATGATACAAAGTTTATGATCTGACAAAATCGAAAAAATTAGTCGTCTTTGAACATTAAAAAACAAAGAATTGGATAGACTTTGGGGCAGAGAAATTCTCATTTCCCAAATTGTGTTCTTCTCAGGGCATCACACACCAAGCTTGAAAAGATCATGAAGGAACTGGATGAAGAGGTTTAATGCCCACTCCTCTTGCATTATTCTCCTGATAGGCCAGTAATAATTTTATTAAGAAAGATCATGAGAAATGACATTTTCCCTGTCATTCTGTTTCGCAGGCTAACATTAGAAAGAATGCAGAAAGCAGCGTGTCTTTGCTGGAAAAGGACAAAATCATGCTGCAGCACCGTTTCACAGAGTACCAAAGAAAAGCTGACCAGGAGGCAGAAAAGAGACGGAATTTGGAAAATGAGGGTAAACCAGAATACTCTACATGTGCCATAAAGCAAAGATACTCAGAAGGCTTATTCAGAAAATGAATATTTCTCTTTCATTGGAACATTTTGTCCATCTGGTTTCTAGTGTCAACTTTAAAGGAGCAGCTTGAAGATATGAGAAAGATCAGCCAAAACTCACAGGCTTCAAATGACAAAATTCTCCAGCTGCAAAATCAGGTTTCCAGTAGAGGCACACGCACAGGCTGGATGAGGAGAAGCAGGATCCATATCAAGCTTTATGTTCTCTTCTCTCTCTGTTGTACCACAGTTGGAAGAGGCCAATGACCTCCTGCGTGCAGAGTCAGACACAGCAGCAAGGTTACGGAAGAACCACACGGAGATGGCCAAGTCCCAGAGCCAGCTGGAGAGCTTGAACCGTGAGCTGCAGGAGAGGAGCCGTGCGATAGATGGTGAAAAGGCCCAACTGGAGAAGGAGGTCCTGCTAATTCAAAGCACTCTGGACTCGGAGAGGAGGAACTACAGCCAGGGATCTGAGGAGATCAGGGAGCTTCAAGGTGAGCAAAGGAGAAAAACCCAACCCTAGAATTTCAGTTTACGTGACAGTCGGTTTTGAGTTGGAGTGATATCAGTTTTCTTTAAAACACTAAAAGGAAAAACAACTTGTGAAAATAATGCGGAAGAATGAGTGCTGTGGAGGGATATTCATTTAATTTCCTGAAAGTCAAACAATGCTGACAGCCTTTTTTTTTTTTTTTTTTACCATGCCATTCTCAGCAAGGATGGCTGGGTTACAAGAGGACAACAAGAGCCTGAAGCTCAGCCTGTCAAAAGTGGAGGCAGAACGCAAACAAGCCCAGGAGAGGAGCAATAACCTGGAAAAGGTACACGCAAAAAGTCTCCTCTGCCGAGAGGCTTCTGCCATGTTCCTAACACTAAATCTGGCTGCTGCTGCTGCTCCCCATAGGAAAAGAACAACCTGGAAATTGACCTGAACTACAAGCTGAAGACTTTGCAACAGCGTCTGGAGCAGGAACAGACGGAGCACAGGGTGACACGGGCACAGCTCACCGACAAATATGAGTCGATTGAAGAAGCCAAATCAGCTGCCACGAATGGTACGCCACCACCTGTCTGCGGTCGTTCCTCTGCTTTTCTAATTTGTTCTCTTTTTCCATTTATGCTTCTTCTCTCTTCTTTTTCTTTTTTCCAAGGTTTTTTCAAGGCAGGTTTTATTTGGAATTTAATGCCCAGTTACGTTGTTTCAGGTTTCTCAAAGTTTTGATATAATACTCAAGACACAAAGCGTTACTTGCCATATGCACAGTAGGAAACCTGTTTCCCTGTACAATGATATTCTTTCTTTGTTCACCACAATAAATGTGAGAGATAAAGAAGATAGATAGATAGACTAGTTAAGCAGCATGTAGAAGTATCAATAGAAGAGCGAGCAACCATGTTTTGTCTCACAGAAATACTGTAATAACTGCAAATATATTCTGATATATATTATTTTTTTAAAAGCTCCAGCAGAGCTTTTTCAGTAGGCTAGATGTTTTAACAGTTATATTAACACTAGTAATTTAACTATTTGTCATTTATTCTCCTAATTTAGCGGTTCAGCAGAAGATGTCTGAAGAAATTGGCTCAAGAATGAGAGCTGAGAGCCGGGTTGTGGAAGTCGAGAAGCAGTGCTCAATGTTGGAGTTTGACCTCAAGCAGTCTGTTCAGAAGATGGAGCAGTTGATGAAGCAAAAGGAACGACTGGAAGACGAGGCATGCATTCTCTGTCGCAACATTCATGAATATAATGGTGAACATAGAATTTTTGGCACTTGGTGAACAAGATGATCTGCCATATTATTCCAGGTGAAGAGTCTGCGAGTACAGGGAGAACAGGAGCTGAGCAAGCGTGCGCTGGCTCAAAGCGAGCTAAAGAGTCGCATGCAGGAGGTGGACCGCCTCAGGTGTTCTGAGAAGCAGCTCAAACAGGAGATCAACACAGCACTAGAGAGCAAACGCTCCCTGGAGTTTCAGTTGGCACAACTTACAAAGTGAGTTCCTTCCTGCACGACAGCTTTCACGCTGATAAAATGACATTAAAAGACAGAATGAGCATTTCTATTCTAAATGTAGGACATAAAGGTTACTGAGATAGGCGTGCTGTTTATTATGATCCAGCTGGCAGCAGGCCGCTGAGCGAAGGATTTTTGTGTTGGCTGGTAATGCTCTTTAGAAGTCAAGGCATAAATTGCCGGCAATTGTGTTTACAAATAAGTACTATTATTCCAGCTTAGAGTGTGACTGCCGCAAAGCTGCTCCATGGCCATGTTTACATTATAGGATTAGGGTTTACCCCGAGTCCATTTCTAATCCGGTTGCTGTAGCCAGTTCCGCTGGATTTCCGTTTTACTACAGGGTTTACAAGCAGTCTTTGTGTCAGTGGTTAAGTAGTCTTGTGCATATGTGATTATATTGACAATCGATTGTATAATGCAGCTGTTTTTTGATTGATATATTTCTAGACAATATAGAGGCAACGAAGGACAGATGAGGGAACTTCAGGACCAGCTTGAAGCTGAACAGTATTTTTCCGTAAGTTGACGTCTCAAAGTTCCTCTCTTACTTTTTAATACAAACTTAATTCTGAGTGTCATGTCTGTCTTCTCTCAGACACTTTACAAAACTCAGGTCAAGGAGCTAAAGGAGGAGCTTGAAGAAAGGAATCGGCAGGTGCAGGAGGCTCATAAAAAGGTGCAGGATCTGAGCAGTGAAAGGTGAGTTTAAAATCTGCAGAAGATCATGAGATTATGAAATAATAAATGAAAGAAAATGTTTTAAAAATGTTTTTTTCTCCTGGACACAGGGACTCGCTTTCTGCACAGCTGGATCTGACAGTGACCAAGGCAGAATCCGAGCAGCTCGCCCGGGCTCTTCAGGAGGAGCAGTACTTTGAGCTCAGTCAGGAGTACAAGAAGGCAGGGGCAAGACACAAGCAGGAGGTTATGGAAAAAGATGCTATAATTTCACGGGTAGGCATGACCTGTACGTCCCCACCCCACAGCTTAGATGCAGTTATGTTCAAAGAGACCGTCGTTTCATTTCACTTCTCAGCTGCGGGTTAAAATTGTGCTAAACACTTTTCACAGCTCGAGGAATCAAATAAAACTCTAACCAAAGATGCTGAAAACCTCAGCAAAGACAAGACTGAGTTAAATGACAAACTTCAGGCCCAAGAACAAGGTAATGTCCACTTATCCACTGTGCTATCTTTGTTGTTAATAACATTTTTGTACTATTTATGTGTCTATTTCTTGACAGAGTATATAGCTCAGAAAGAAGAGATTTCAAATACAATCAAGGCCAATTATGAAAAGGTCCTAAACACAGAACGAACGCTGAAGACTCAGGTGAAGTGGCTTTTTCTCAGTGACAAGATATCAGTAACCAGTATTCCAAGGGCAGAATTGGAACTCAATACATTGTTTTGACTTTTGAACATATCAGGCTGTAAACAAGCTGGCAGAGATCATGAATCGCAAGGACATGAAGCTAGACCATAAGAAGAAGGGCAGCACCGCTGACCTGCGGAAGAAAGAGAAGGAGAACCGCAAGCTTCAACTGGAACTTAACCTGGAGAAGGAAAAGTTTAACCACATGGCCATCAAGTACCAGAAGGAGCTGAGCGAGATGCAGGCGGTACGGGACGCTGGAGCCCGGTCAAATTATTCATTTTATTTTATTTTTTTTAATGCCAATTTTATATCTTGTGTCTGTGAACAGCAATTGGCAGAGGAGTTTGTTAATCGCAATGAGCTTCAAATGCAGCTGGACAGTAAGGAGAGCGACATTGAGCAGCTACGAGAGAAACTGAATGACCTGCAGCAACGCATGGACAACTCCAGCATCACCAGTCTGCAGACGGATGAGACGGACAGCAACATAGCAGGTATTGCCGTCACGCACTTTTATCCTTTAAATTTCACAAGAACTTGGACAATTGCGTTTTAGAGGTAGGAGATATTTTTTTGTGACCCAAGAATTACTTAACCTCTGGATTAATCTTTCTATGATGTTGTGGAAGCATATACATATGTATTGACATATGTATACCACCCCCTTGTGTCCACCACAATGTATTTATTAAATATAGTTAAAACTATAGATCACAGAGCATTAAAGAATGGTTGCTATTTGCTTATTGTCTGCAGACCAATGGTATTTATTACATCATTTTATCTGGTATTGGATTCTACTGAGGGCTTTCTTTCGCTCTAAGTACAAGCCTTTATCCATATGTTCATTTAATGTTCAACAGGTCTGCGTTCATATTTCTGCAAATCTCAAGTTATCAGGCAAAGGCACAGTTCAGAAAGAAATAGTTTTATTTGTTAGAAAAGAAGCTAAAGAATGTATTGGAAGGTAAAGGACTGGTGTTGATCCTATCGATGACCTTTTACTACATTTTTATGGTTCTGTTTGGACCTAAAAAGTTAAGAAAAGCAACCTTTTAGCAGTTGTTTTTCACCTTCACATTAACAGTTGACCTTGTTTGGATCTGTAATGATTTGTTTAAACTGATCATCAGTAAGATCTCATGCAGCTCCTTATCACTTCTTGTTTCCATGTGTGCTCTTGTCTGTGGTTAAATAATTCTCTCTTTATCCCCCTCATGTCCAGCTGGTTCTCCTTGCTCTCCCTATCTTAGTAACTTCTATTCCTTTCTCTCTGTGAGTAACCGAGTGGACGAGCCTCTCTTGCCTGGCCTGTGCAGCAGCTGTTGTGTGTTTCTTTGTTGGTTTTTCTTGTATATTTTTGTCAGAGAGATAGCAAGAATAGGACACTTTTGGGGAAAAAGCCTGAAAAACATAAGTCAAACTCAGAGTCTGACCGTCAGAGTCTGATATATACATGCTGATTTTGAAATGCTTAAAGTCACATGGTCGACCCTAACTGTAACTTAACCACATCACACCAGACGTTAGCGTCTTAGCAGGCTCTACTCTGTGTGAGGTAAACCTCAGCACCTTTCAAAATGTGTCTTGAAACTGAAATCCTGTTGACAGCACGGTTGTGCTTCAAACACTTTAGTTGTTGTCTTTCACGTCATTTTTGTGGCATGTTCACAGAGAAGTACTGCTCGTTTTGGACACCCCCACAATGACACATTTAGAAGTCAAGTGATTCTCACTTGTGTTATCACCTGCATGCATTTGACTTTAAAGTCATTTTGGAATTATCTTCTAAAACCTAATTCCACGTGTTTTTAATGAAATATGTGCGTAGTTATTGCTGATTTAGATGGCAAAACTAATTCCTTCTGACATTGCTCCCAAATCTTAACAACATACTTTGAAATGATAAAACATATTTTTTTTTTTAGTAAGAATGATTTCGATTCTTTCCTCATGTATGGGGAGTGGGCAGATGCATGGAATATTGAACATTTATCCCCTGTTGCTTTTCTCTAATGCAGTTACATTTAGCAGATCTCCATGAAGGCTTCACCTGTTCTTTTTACCGTTTTTTACCGTATATGATCTTTATCGCTTCCAATCTCAGCCAGTAGAGTTGGGATTTAAATACTGCATGACCTCTTTTTCTGCAGTGCAGTTTAGCAATATTAATGTGTAATTATTTATTTATTTATTTTAAATCTGGGCTACTTTCCAGAGTCCAGATTGGAAGGTTGGCTGTCCATTCCTAACCGTGCTAATATCAAGCGATACGGATGGAAGAAGCAGGTATGTTGCGTTTGTTTGTTTCTGCATTGTTTTTGGATGGTTGAGAATGCTGTGCCCAGAGCTTAAGGAGAATATCTGTATCTTCTTTCCATTTTCCTTGAAATATTTGTAGTATGTGGTGGTGAGCAGCAAGAAGATTCTGTTCTACAATGATGAGCAGGATAAGGAGCAGTCCAACCCTTCAATGGTACTAGATATCGAGTAAGTATTTTTTTGTTGGTCACTATACTCGTGGGTTTAATTTAATGTTGTTATTGTTGTCTAATTGTCAACTATGTGCTTTCTTTGCGTAGCAAATTATTTCATGTGAGACCCGTCACACAAGGAGATGTATACAGAGCTGAGACGGAGGAGATTCCCAGGATATTCCAGGTAAAAGTCTCCATACTGACTGAAAGATCTCTGTTTCCAATGACAAGTCTGAGTTGTCTCAAACTAGGGCTGCTCACTGCAGAGCGGTGCTGACGTGTGTCTCTGTCCATCTGCAGATTCTTTATGCAAACGAGGGAGAGTGCAGGAAGGAGGCGGACATGGAGCCAGTCCTTCAGGGCGACAAAACAAACTGTCTCCCACACAAAGGCCACGAGTTCATCCCCACGCTGTATCACTTTCCTTCCAACTGCGAGGCCTGTTCCAAGCCTCTGTGGCACGTCTTTAAGCCGCCTGCGGCATTAGAATGTCGCCGCTGCCACGTCAAGTGCCACAAGGACCACCTCGACAAAAAGGAGGATGTTATCGCTCCTTGCAAAGGTAAAGGACTCATTGCAGTAGTCCAAACTGCATTTATTTTTCTTTTAAAATGCGATTTCATTACTACCTTTTTTGCACCTGTGTGAATTTTTATTTTAACAAATCTGCATTGTCATTAGTATGATCACATCATGGTTATACTGCCCCCTGTCGATCAGTGAAAGAGTGTAAATCATTAGCAGCAACTTGTATTGGCCTTACTACAGCTGGATTGACATTAAAAAGAGAGGTTTATCCACATCTTGAAATAGAAATACAATCATTTGTTATGGATCTAGTCTGGACGCCAGAGTTTGATTAGGCCACAACAGGATACAGGCTGTCACCTGCAGTTTTTGTTTGGATGTCATTTTAGAGATATTTGGAGGTCACATTTATGACATTTAAAACTGTATTTGCCATTCTCCGACAGTAAACTATGATGTGACCTCTGCCCGGGACATGCTTCTACTGGCCCTCACCCAAGATGAGCAGAAGAAATGGATCGGCCACCTCGGCAAGAAGATCCCCAAAACGCCACCATCCACGTTTTCACGAGCTTCACCTCGTTCCATGTCCACTCGCTCCGGACCAAATCAGTCCTTCCGCAAGAACCCTAAAAGCAATACTGGAAAGCTGAGGTAACCTGCCTATTTATGAATGATTTCAGGATAAAATGGAGTTTGATGATATAGCTGTAGGAGATTTGGAGTGTAATGCAGTCAGATGAAATTTTACCCACTGTGCTGGACTAAGATGTGCTCGAGTCAGTGGCGTGACCTGCTGTTTGTCTCCTGTGTTGTAGCAGAGCGCAGTCCAGCCTCCAGGCAGCAAACACAACATCCAGCACTTGTTGACAGGAATTTCAAATTTTTCTCTTTTTTTTCCTCTACAAAAGCCCTTTTTACTTTCTAACACGAGACACTTGATGGTTGGTTGGTTGACTCCTGGGCTCTTTCCAGCTGACACTTGGGATTTTTCAGATTACCACTAATGGGTTTTTGGGTTCAGTAACTAATTTATAAACTTATGGCTCTCATTCAGTCCATTTCAAAGGGTTTTAATGTTGCCTGTCATACAAAAGGGAAAGGCTTTATTAGCATCACAGCGTCTGTGAACCGGCTCTCCTGTAGAATGTTGAAATAGGTTATTATATATATTATATCAGGTTACTAACAAAAGTCATGTTTGTTGTGTCTTCCTTTCACTGGACACCTATCTTTCTTCTGTCTTTCAGTTAACCATCTGACCCATTGGGATTGTTTCGGACTCTGTTTTTTTAGAACTTCCCTAATCTTCAAAAATGGAGAACTCTGTATTAAAATTTAAAATAGCAAAAAAGGAGAAAAAAAATATGTATAGATAAATAACCAGCGTGGGAAATTGCAACCCATCAGAAAAAGGCATCACGAGGCCTGATCACCACCACGGCCACTTTTCCTCGTTATCATCATCCTGTAATTCTTCGTGTCTACCAGCAGAGGGCGCATCTCATCTTTAAATGGACAATGTAGCGTCATGAGGACCCTTTTCTTTTTCTCCACATTTTACCACATGTTTGATAGAAATGAGAAAGTTTCAGGGAGAATTGATGGGACCCCTGCAAGTATGTGTTGGATTCAAGGTACTGTCATCCAGTTATCGCTGATCTGCAGTGAGTTGTGTCTCAGGGGTGGAAAACAACTACTTTGTCATTTCTCAACCCAGCTGACAGATACTCGAGCGAAATGCAAGCATACTTCTGTTTCCAGCTTTAAAAAAAAAGATTGACTGATGCCTTCACCTAATATCTCTGGCCTTTTTGTTTTTATTTTTTATCACTGCAATTCACACACCAGGTTTTGGACAAAGTATTGGGACTTGAGTATTAGATTTTTTTGGAGTATTGAGTGAGGAGCATGCAAGATCATCATTTAAATCTATGCATTATTTTTATTTGAATTATTTTATTGCTGCAAGCCATAAGGAGTATTCCATTATAATGGCATGTAGGAGTTCTAAAACTTAATTGATTTTTGTTTATTTGGTACATTGTCTCTGTAATTTTTTTTCTCTTGCGTTGTTTTTTTTTTTTTTTTTTTGTAATGTATTGCCTTACATTGATTCATAGATAAATGGTTCAAAAGGAAAACATTAAGTTAACAATTGTAAAACTGCACTGTTTGAATTGTAAATTATTTGTAGAAGACTAAACAGGTGTAGCATTTGGCCCACCTAGTGCCTTAACATTTGGACATTGATTTTACTGCCATATCTCTTTTCCTCTCCAAAACAAAACAAATCTTTTCTCTTCTATCATTTTTTAAGGAAATGCCACACCTGTGGTTTTATCGGAACGTCTCTCTTTCTGGTTTGAATATATAAATATATATATTAGATTACCTCTTTATGGACACATTGCAATAACGTTCGTTCGACCAAACAAGATGGGTTCATTTCTTATGACAAATTTCGGGATTGTCTATTTAAAGTAAGTCAACCTGTATCAGTGATTGTCCTTGTTAACAATCGCAAGTTGCTTCTCTAACACAGTAATGTCCCGTTAATGCAACCGCCTCCCGTTCGCAGTGTATATGAGAGAGACATGAGGAATATGGAATACCTCTGTAAACGTTTTTTTTTCTAACTTTTTATTCAAAAAAAAAAAAAAAGAAAAAAGCACTGGAAATATGATCTACTCTTGTCTTGGATAATTTGCATGGTTAATTGCATTGGAGTCCGCACTGATGGATATGTCAATAAACATATCTTTATCATTTACTGTATACTGGTTTTCACTCTGGGTATGCGTTGTCCAGTTTTTATAAACTTTGCTGAAGGGTTTATGTATGTTTTGCATATTCCATAGTAGGTCCTTTTCTCAAAGATATCTAGCATGCGGGAAGAAGAAAAACATACTAGCGGGAGAAATGGTTAACAAATCCAACGGTTTATAAACGGTTGGTTGCGTCATTTCCTGTCATACATTCTAAAACTTATACAGTAATTTTATAGTTTCAGCAACCTCCATTAAAGGAAGACGACTAATCACCAAGTGCCTGCTTGGCGGAGTTCTACGCTCTCTAGGTGTTTTTTTTTTTTTTTTGCTTTTGGCTTGTAATAAATTAAACTTTTAAGATTCCCCTCAACAAGTCAGTGCATCTGCACCCGGAACCGGAGCTGCGTCGCATCGATCCTGCGCATGCGCGGATAGTTGATGATTTTGTTCCCCTATTTATTTACGTCAAAGCAATGAGCAAACAACGTTTTCACATTAATATTACACTTGTCTATTAAGCAATTAAATAAATACAGAAGCATATATAGTCCTACAGACATACATGCATTCCAAAACACAACAATAGCAGACTAAAGGAACAAATAATGTGAGAAAGCCCTACAGGTTAAGGTCCAACGACGCCACCTACTGGTAAAAAGTGAACTGCAGTTGAAAACACCGGCTGATCAAGTCAGGACAGTCAAGCAGAAATATTAAATAGCAAATAAATATGATTAAATTTGACCCTTGATCCTCCAAGGATCAATGCCAAGGGGCTTTGATTATGAAGTGCTTTCAGACTTCTTTCTTATTTTTGGTTTGTAATAAGATCTTTAGTTTTTTTTTGTTTGTTTTTTTTAACTGAGATATAATACTGAATACTGCCGTAAAAACTAAATATACTGTTTTATTATTTCCAAAAGGAATCTGGAAGCAGTGAGCGCGCCAGGATGGCAAGCTGATATCAGAGCGAATCGATAAGTTCCCAGCGTGTTGTTGCAGCGTCATTCTGTTTGAATGAAGTTCAGAAATAGCGAACTCTTTTACGTCCTGGTGCATTAACATAGAAGCCTAAATAGGAATTCACGGTGTCAATTATGCCGGTCTTTACAGGTATGATGTTGTTCTAACCTAACATACATTGTCACAGTAAAAGAAAAGAAACCGGGAAATTTTGCACTTGTTTTTTGCTGTGATGTGAATTTCATTAGGCATGCTAGCTTAGCCTGGTTAGCAACATAGTTAGCCCGTTAATGGTAAAGATAATCTATCCGCCTTTAATGCAGCACTTGTAGAGCTGGTACAAAAGAACATCTCGAGACAAGAATGACAATGTGTTTAATTCCTGTCATATTGATTGTGGATTTTGTTGGCGTTTATAGAATTTATCTTGCTTTGTTGGCCACAGCTAACAGGTATCTGACAACCAAGAGTGCTACTAGTGCTAATGTCAGCTATCAGTAAAAGTTCCACATCCGTGAAATCTAAATAGTTGCTTAAAACGTTATCCGAGTCTTTTTTTCTGTAACATCTCAACTATTTGTGTGTTTCCTTTTATTAGAGTTTAGCTGTTGTTCACACCGTGAAATGATGCAAATCACGTCAAGATAGCTAACCATGATTAGATACAGTTAAGCTTTTGACTGTACATCGATCGTAAAATAACATCACTTGAGTACTGTAACACAAAACTAACAACGATATAATGATAAACAGCATTGAACTCATAATAGTTCCTGGTCAGTGGTAACTGGCATGCGTACACATTCGCTTCCACACTTTTCTGCTCTGTAGCCGCTGATGAAATGCTCTGTCATGCGTGGTTGTAGTTTTACATGGTGGTAATGTTTGCTCACCGTGGGGTGCACACCCTATGTATTTCCCCCTTCCAGTCAATGTGAAATGGGGCAAAGAGAAGTTTGATGCGGTAGAACTGAACACGGAGGAACCGCCGATGGTGTTCAAGGCTCAGCTCTTCGCCCTGACAGGAGTTCAGCCAGACAGACAGAAGGTCATGGTGAAGGGAGGCACCCTGAAGGTACAGATGGCAACAAGTCCAGGAGCCACACGGAGAAATAAACAGCCCTAGATTTGGATCTTTCAGCAGATTCCTTTGAGACTAGTTTGCTTAAAACAATCAAATCATACAAACTGAACTCAAATCATAAAAACTATCATTTCTTTTAATCTATTGTTTCTTTTTGCTCATTCTAGGATGATGAGTGGGGCAACATTAAATTAAAAAATGTGAGTATTTCAACATGTTGCATAAGTTCCTTAGCCCCGGCTAAATGAGTGAGTGAATCGTTACGTTTCTGCTGATGCTGTAGGGAATGACTCTGCTAATGATGGGCTCAGCTGAGGCCCTGCCCGAGGAGCCTGCTGTCAGGCCCATGTTTGTGGAGGACATGACTGAGGAGCAGCTGGCCTCCGCTGTAAGTAAAAAGCCTGACCAGTGCAGGTGCAGCAGAAATCCCTGTTTTTGGCGGCCTGATGCTTTCCCTGCTCTGATGTCGAGAACATCAGAACATCAACCTTTAAAACCGTTAAATGACTGATGGCTTCCCTCGAGCTTCGTGGCTGCTTTTCTCAAGTTTGTCCAGGTTTTAGCTGTGCACGCGCAGGACAAGTAACAGAAGGGAAAATTCCAAATGTTTGAGGTGACCAGTTGACTGCAACAATTGTGTCATTTGCAGATGGAGCTACCTTGTGGACTGACGAACCTGGGGAACACCTGTTACATGAACGCCACAGTGCAGTGTCTGCGGTCTGTGCCAGAGCTGAAGACTGCACTCAGGAGGTGGGTTTCCTTCTTCAGGCCGCTCAGTATGCAGACCGACATCTCGTTCGCTCGTGCTGAAATCTTTCTTCCCCTTCAGGTACTCGGGAGCTCTGCGATCCACCGGACCAAACGCACCTTCAGATTATATCACAGCAGCTCTTCGTGACTTGTACGAGACCATGGACAAGACCTCTGCGAGCCTCCCGCCCATCATCCTGCTGCAGTTCCTCCACATGGCCTTTCCACAGTTTGCTGAGAAGGGCGACCAGGGACAGTACCTGCAGCAGGTGAGGACCCTGGAGTGGACACAGCACCTCACAATGAAAAGGTAGCATCTAAAAGTTGACCGAGCTTTTTTTTTTCTCTTTTTTCCTCAGGATGCGAACGAGTGCTGGTTGCAGATGATGAGAGTGCTTCAGCAGAAGTTGGCCCCGTTTGAGTTGGATACTCCCATGGAGGTTAAACTGGTCTTATATTTTATTTCACGTCCTTCCGTGTGTGAAATTTTGGTGAATATAAGGACAAATAAGCCCTGTCCCTCATGCTGAGATGTGATCTTCCAAATTGCAGACAAACTCTGAGAGCAGCGCTGCCTCTGCCTGTACGAAGAAGAACTTAATCGACCAATATTTCGGCGTAGAGTTCGAAACGACGTATCCTGATCATGTTTATTTGATTTGTTTCGATGTTTGTGCCACATGGTTACATCTGAAGGTCTTAATGACCAGTAGGTGTTTGTGGGAGTTCTGTGCCCTGTTTCTCTTAACCGTCCTGTCAGTATGAAGTGCACGGAGTCTGAGGATGAGGAGCCAATCAAAGGCAAGGAAAGCCAGCTTCAGCTCAGCTGCTTCATCAACCAGGAAGTCAAATATCTGGCAACAGGCCTGAGGCTGGTGTGTGGCTGACGGCAACCAACAGGCTTCAAATCTGCGTATGGCCATTTCTATGGTAGCAGTGGGCATCATATTTTTTTGTTTTATTGTCCAATCTAGAGACTACAGGAGGAGATCACAAAAATGTCTGCAACCTTGGAAAGAAACGCCCTGTATATAAAATCAGTAAGTAGGACAGTTGGGAGGAAGTTTGGAACACTTGTGTGCTCGAAGCTCGCTTTTAAAGTAGATTTGTCTCTGTAGTCAAAACTCAGCCGTCTCCCAGGCTACCTGACTGTTCAGATGGTTCGATTTTTCTATAAAGAGAAAGAAGCCGTCAATGCAAAAGTCCTCAAGGTTTGTTCTCCGGATTTTCTTTGCAATCATTTTGGTTTTAGGGCCTGAAATAACTTTTTTTTGTGTGTGTGTTTATTTATTTAAGGACGTTAAGTTTCCGCTCATGCTGGATGTTTATGAACTGTGCACGGCCGAGCTGCAGGAGAAAATGCTGCCCATCAGGTCCAAGTTTAAGGAAATCGAGGACAAGAAGCTCGAGAAACAGCAGCAAAAAGTAGAACCTTTCATCTTCACTCTTCATTTTCCCGAAAAGTGAATTTTATTTAGACGCAGTGAATGTTTCTCCTCCAGCTGGTAAAGAGGCCAGACGGAGCCAAGGAGGTGAAATACGAGCCCTTTTCATTCCCAGATGGTACGTTTGCTCGTATTAGATCTGACGTTCTTGCCTGTCTGATCCTGTTTAAGGCAGTTAAACATCAGCTTCTCCTGCAGATATGGGTTCCAACAACAGCGGTTACTACGACCTGCAGGCCGTCCTGACTCACCAAGGACGCTCCAGCTCCTCTGGACATTACGTGGGATGGGTCAAGAGGAAAGAAGGTAACTGCAGTCATTTCGGTGCATCCAGATGTAGATCAGACATCGGCCACCAAAGCTTAACTAACAACAACTTCGGGTCCCTGACGCGTTTTTGTTTTTTTTTTCTTGTGCAATTTGTTTTTCAGATGAGTGGTTCAAGTTCGATGACGATAAAGTAAGCGTAGTGGCTGCCGAGGACATCCTCCGACTGTCCGGAGGCGGAGACTGGCACATAGCCTACGTTCTACTGTACGGTCCCCGGCGGCTGGAAATACTCGAAGAGTAGTCGCGAGAAGCGCCCTAGACGAGATCCGCCGCACGTTAATTGCCATTTCAAAGCACCGTCTGCATAGATGTGCAATAAAACTGGTGTCTTTAAAGATCTGATGACCTTAATTTTTGTTTTTGTAACCAACACATGTGCTTATTTAACATTTTGTCAGCCAGCGGTGTTAAATATTCAACCACAATGAGCTTTGAACACGGAAACGTGGCGAGCTTCGCTCTCTGGACTGGATCCCCAGACGATGGTTCCTAAGTTTAGACTTGCAGTTTTATACACATTGTATATTTTTAAAACCTTTCAGGTGCTCCTATCATTTAAGTGAAATATTTGTCTTGAGTCGTTGAAAATCACTCGTACAAAAATTGCCAGGCGCTGCCGCTCCTGACGGTCTTCTCTGTCACGTTGTTGGGACTGGCCTTCGGGAAGATGGATTCAGTCTCAGGTCTTTTCTTAAGCGCTTGGCTCACACAGTCTCATGGAATTGTTCTATAATGAGTTTCTCTGCCAAACCATGAATGCTTTCTGGGGGGAGGCGGTGTGTGTGTGTGTGGAACTCTGACCCTGTTGTGAACCTTGTGCGGTTAAATAAAGACGTGAGATTTGGCTGTGATGGTTTACACGCTGCTCTGCTTCATTCTGCTACAGGTGGTGAAAATAAACTGTTCTGAAACGTCTCTAACCTCAGTGCTCAGGTGTTTTATTGCAAAAGGATTTATTCTAATGTTAACAGTGAAACTCGAACCATACAAAAAAATATCGAATTTTTGGTACGAAAACAAGCGGTGGACGTGCAAGTTTGATTGGAGGAACGTCCCCTTCAACCCTCGCTGAGGTTTTCTGCGATCTGGGAGAAGCCGGCGACGTTGAGGGCCGCCGCCAGGTTATCCACAGTGGCCTGGGTCCCCTCCCTGTCCTGCCAGGCCACCAGGAGCAGTTTGGCCTGCATGTCCACGTCCTCGCTGTCCGTCTCGATCTCCCTGAGTTCGGCCGCCTTCATCTCCAGATGAGTGGCCAGCGTCTTCCAGCGGGTGCCCAGCTTGGCCGCTACGTCATCCATCTGCTGGTTCGTCACCATCTTGTTCTGTATGCTCGGACCTGGACGGAATACGGCAGAGGTTGAAAATAATCCAAAACAACTTTAGAGTCGTCATCCAGCAGATGGCTGCACATACTGTCGTTGCTGTCTTTGAGAAGATTGTCCCCGTTGTCATCGTCATCGTCCTCTCCTGTTTTGATCTCTTCGCAGGGGATGTCCTTCTGCAAGTGTCAAATCAAAATCAAGATCACGATGGGGCACATTGGTGTCTTGTGCATTTGTTTTTTAACGGTATTTCAGTAAGCTCACCGGCAGCTCTTTGGCTAGTTTGCTAACCATGCTGTCCAGGTAGTCTGCCAGGCTCTTGAACTTCTGATTGGTTGGCTGAAAGAAATGAGGACTTCTCCTGGAAAGCAGCCTCAGAGCGCGCCAGCCGTAGTTTGGGTTCCGCACCACCCTGTTTTGTTTGACAGGATGAATCACAATCCAGAGTCCATGCAGGAATAGCAGCACTGCCCCTGTGGGCCGTCCACGCCCATCAAGGCTATGCTGACTTTTTCCCCATGTTATAGTTGGCGATAGGCTCCAGCTAATCTATAAAATCAGGCATCTCCATCCAGGAGTCCTGAAACTTAGATTTTCACCATTCTTTGAGTTTTGAAGAAAAAGAAGAGCATTCACTGCCATGACACGTGTAACGCCCCACCGCTCCGACTTGACCCGACACCAGCATCTTCTGATTTTCAACAGTCGTGGTGAGGAAAATAAATACATGCCTGCATACTTTTGCAGGCAAATTATTTGGACAAAGCTTGAATACCAACAGAATGTAATAACTCATAAAATCACGATTAAGACTTTTTTTTTAGGAGCCTTAATTTTCCCAAAATCGATTAATACCTTTTAAGACCCCACGGACAGCCTGCAAACGCCAAGACCGCAAACTTACTTATACTCGTCCTCCACCATGTTAGCGGGGTCGGCCTGTTCGATGGCCTCCGAGAAGAAGTCGTCAAGTGATGGAATAAATTCCCTGCATGGAGAAACGACAGAACAACTTAGCCGAACGCACATTTAAACAGGTAAAATATGAATAAAAATTCAGATGGACTTTGTCTGACCTGCTCTCTGACTTGCAGGCGTCCATGTTGTCATGGTTCAGGTTCCAAAGTCGAGTTAATTCATCACTAATAAAACAAAAAAGAGGCACTGGTATGCACGACCATGCTAATACTTTATCATTCATCTTTCAGATGAATTTCAGTTCCTCAATCATTTACAGACTTAAACTCTAAAACAGATGTTACAGACTGAGAACTACCTAAATAAATATTTAACCAAACCAAATTATTTAAAAGGTATTGGAGTACACTAATGAAAAATAATTTAACCTAATTATTCAAAACTCCTCGCTGGCTTACATACTTTCCCATGAATATCTTGCGGTCAGGCCCTTTTCCCAGGAAGTCCTCTGGAGCTTGTCTTTTCCTGGTGGGTCTTTTGGGTTTGTCATCTACTGTCCTGTTCAACAGGAAACAAGAACGACAAACGGTCATTTTCTCACTTTAGTTCAAGCTCACGTTTACACAGGAACAGAACTGATGCACATGTCAGTCCACTGATATTAAAGTTCAACCTTTCTTTCACAAAGCTCGGACATCCCTCGTTTTTCCAAATGTTCCAGTTCTCCTCGGTGCTAAGAATATGCTGTCAGAGATTAAAAAAAAAAAAATGCTGTTAGGAAACTCAAAAGTGCGGCACTACAGGTAAGTCTGGGTGGCTTTGAAACTCTTGGGTTATGGAAGTGTTCCAGAAGACGACCTACCTCAACCATGGTGGCAAACTTGTCTCCATCAGGAGGAATCTCCCTCAGAAGCTGGAACACAACAATAGGACATTTTACCAGGTATAATGGACAGAAAGCACATGAATTACACCAGTGTCTTTCATGAATCACATGCAGTTTGTCTGGGGACGGACCTGATAAACCAACTTCGAAGTCTCTTCGATCCAAGCCCCCTGATCATCATTCAGAACAGAGCTGGAGCTGCAGCGCAAACACATTTAACCTTTAGTCTTGTTCAAAGCTCTGGAGGTAAGCACTATAGAGGACAGACAGCTCACCTTTTAAACTTGACTTGACCCTTCAGGTACTGGAACAAGATGAGGTACTGCAGCAGAATGTGCCGCCTGAAGTTGCTGTCGCTCAGCTGCAAGTCCATCAGCTGTGGAATGGCAGAGAAATAGATTCATAAAGGAATGCGTTTATATTCTTTACTTGGATGTACAAGGCCAAGAACACAATAAACTGATTTTTAAAGTCAAACAGTTTTATTACCTTCTCACTTGTTAAAAACTTAGCAAAATAAACATGGTCCCCCCCAGAGGCCCTCATGTCCTCCAGCTTTCTCTTAGAGGCCTGCATGTCATCCAGTTTGTAGCTTTTGAAAACTGCCAAGGTTTCTTCTGAATACTGTAGGCCACAAACAAATGGGACCGATTAATCTCAAGTTTCCAATTCACAAAAGTCAGTTGGTTAATTAATGTTTCTGCATTTTTACCTTAACAAAAGTAATCCAGGAGACTTTATCATAACACTGCACGGGGTTCCTGAAGTAGTCCTGCAGAGTCCAGAATTTTCTGTACAAGTTGTAGTCGATGGGGATGGAACTGGAAAAAAAAGGTCACCTTGGTTTTCATCAGTGCAACTAATGAGCAAAAAAAGAGGACCAACTTTCTTCTAGAATTTACCAAGGGGCAGGGGCATCTTCCTCTCCCATTTCTCCCTCCTCCACCTCCATTCCATCCTCCTTCTCTTCTGGGTGCTACAGCCATGAAACCACAAATTAACAACTTGACTAAACTTCAGCGTTTCAAATAAATTGGACTTGACTGACCTTCTGGCCAAGACTACTCTCTTGCTCATTCTTGTTGAAAACTGTGATATTGTCCAGGTTAAACTGGCTCTGCAGATTGAGACCTAGAATAAACAGAAAAACCAGTATGTTTAAGAAGTGAGTGCATTCTAAATTTCTAAGAATGGAAAAAAAAAATTCCCTATGATTAAAAGTCACTCTATGCAGTAACTTATGATGCAAATAGAATTTGCTCATATGTAGTTTTAGAAGCAGCAGAGAGAAAGAAAAAAACACTTAGCAGGTTACAGAATAACACTACCACTTCTTACCTGACTTTTCAGACAGAGGGAAAAGCCGTGCCAAAAAAAGCTGGATTCGCCCACAGAAAACAGTGTTCTGAGATTTCGACAGCCTCCGTAACAGATCTAAACACATTAAGAGGCGTTAATCATAGCTACCAATTCTCAAAACCTTGTTTACGAACAAGAAAGAACCGTCACCCTCACCGTTGCACATCCTCAGCAAGTAGTTTTTCCCAGCAGTATAAAAAGAATTCTAGGAAAAAGGGAGAGTGCAGTCAAATGTCATATACTTGTACGGACTTAAACGAGAAGCTGTCACTTATTTACCGATTTCCAGGTGGAAACATTTTCCTCAACAAAAGAGAATATTTTATCACACTGGTCAAGAGGCAGACAGTCAAGTACGTCTCCTAGCAAGACGAAAGGGGTTGTAGCAGAGCAGATGCCTACATGTAAGGAAGCAAGGGCAAAAAGTCATCTTCATTGCGAGTTTCAAGGTGAAGAAGACAAATGTCACTCAGTCTTCAATGATTTAAGAACTTTGATCTAATTCGGAAAACTTATAATGTTACACACCTTCTGTTACAGAATCAATGCTTAGATAGATGAGAGACAAGTAGTCATCACAGCTCGACTTCTGCTCAACCTACAGGGAAAAATAAACACAGGACTATCAGGTTTCCGAGTAAACACGTTTGATTACGATAATTTGGACTGCAAATTTACTTACAATCTGATCGCCGAGAACACCTCTCAGTGCCTGGTCAAGAGTAGTTTTCTTTTCTGTCTCACTGTAACAAATGTGTTTTGTATTTTAGAAATTTGAAGGAGGGACGCTACTATGTCTATGCAACATGTCAAAACGCTCTAATAATAACACGTACCTCCCAGGAATCTGGTTGAAAGCATTTACCAGGTTTTTCCCAGTTTTTCCAGCGAGGGCATGCTTCGCAGACGTCTGTAATAGTGCGTAATAATGAAATAAACACAAAATTAAGACGACTTTATTGTTAGCTTAGCTAGCATTTGCTACAGGCTATCATGATAAAATTACAAGAACAAACAGCTAAACTTTACAAACAAGAAATTCTTGTAGTTAGAATTTCTCAATGAGGACGCATCGTAAGAGATAAGACGGTTTTGGGTGAATAAATATGAAGTCTTACCGTGAATTTGTCTTTAGCTTCAACAAAGTTAAATATGGGCGGCGACATCTTCGCTCATTTACACCCGGAACTGGTGCGAGACGTTTTCCGGTTAGGAGCAGCGATGCATTTCGGGGCTGTCCGAGCTGGCAAATTAATATTTTTTAAAATTCTTTGTCATAAACAAACTTAAATACAAATGTTTCTTATATACAGTTATTTTCTATTCTTGTTCTTTGATGTGCGACATGTTACTTTTTGGGAAGGCATAATTATAAACAAGAACAGATACCTGACTATAATTACAAATGGGTGGTCGGCTCAGTTTGTCCATATAAAATGTAGTGTCAAAATATTTTTTTTAAATTGTAAAATTATGAAATTACATCAAGACAATTTTTGTTGGCGTCGAACACGCGATCCTTCATTCCATGAATGACCAGAGGGTAGCACTGTTTCACAACCTATTGATTTTTACCACAGAAAAGGTTTGTCAGCGGTGTGGCACGTTGTGACCGCAGGTGCCTGCTTTTTAACAAGTAATTATGTAAATTACTTATTATTTATCTCCTCCCCCTTGAGATGGGTGCCTAACTGCCTGAGGATACATGCACAGGCACACTATGATGAAATACGTGTAAATATATGTGTTGATATATTTGTCTTTAGTATGAATATTTAATTAGCCTAATTAATTACTCGAATAAAGGATGTTGATTCCTTAATGAAATTTAAAATTTTAATGATGTTTCACAGCATGTGTGACTTACTGACATTCAGAACGTTGCAATATGCTGTCAGTCACCATGGAGTGTTAACTGATGGATTTCAGTGCACTGACATGAACAATACATCAACTCTTGTTCGTGGGTAAGTCTTGATTGCTGGTTGAGGCAGCAGTGCAGTATATCATAGTTGGGGCTTTATGATCAAGAAGCTGAAAGCCCTGTCGATCTTTAAAACATATTTGCTATATATTCCTGTTTCTGCATGGGGCCAGTGCCGTTGCACCTTAACTTGTAGGGCTTTCTTACAACCACTAATGGCCTGAATATGGTGGGGGTATCTGTGCTGCACTGTGGCATTCACCTGTTTACGGAGGAATTTACAGCCCATGATGTCTGGAACAGTTTGGGGTAATTTAAGTTTTTACGTGTTTATGAGCCCTCGGCTACAAAGACGGTTAAGCAAACCAAAGGTGCTGTGCTGATGACTGCACTAAAATGCTCTATTTGTGAAAAAAGAACGGAGTAGTGTTGCATCAAAAGAGCTGAGAGATCACTTTTCTGACATCTTTGTGATCACAGTGGTCACCAAATGGGGAAGTTAGAACAGTTTAGCAGCCTGGGTTGGTTCCTTGTTTTGTCATATCCACAGAAAATCGTACATATAACCCTGCACCCTCTGCCCCCACAACAGCACCACCTCCACGACTGGCTATAGTGTTTACTGGACAGTTGTTAAAATTTGATGAGAAGCAGAAAGGGAGTGTGCGTGGTGAGAACCATTTGGCTGACAGATAAGGCTCCTCCATCAGAACAGTTTCTATGTTGCCCACAAACAGATATGGCCCAACTAGATTGCCTTCAAACAACTGTATCTTTCAGAATTCTGCATCTGTGGGGCTCAGCCTTAACTTGAGGATGTTAGTTTTTTTTCTTTTTTGAGACAGTATAGGGTCCTAAAATAACAACTACACTTTGCTGACTGTGGTCTAAAAATAAACCACACTGCCACAGGGTGTTTCTCATTATACTGTGCAGCCTTGGTGTGTTAGAAGATAGTGTTCTACTGGTGGTAAATGTTCATGTGCATCCTTCACTGCATTTAGTGTTGTCCTGCCTGCTTGCATAAAGGATTGCCATCTTTCCAGGTGTAGATGATGGAGACTAAAGGACAGATGACATGGTTGCATGTCCAATTTGGGCATATATGTTTTTTTTTTTTGTTTGTTTGTTTTGTTTGTTTTTTTTTGCATAAATTCATTGTTTTTATGGTATTTTGTTGACACATTCCTGCTTTGGTGTGTTGAAATTTTCAAAAAGAAAACCAAACTGGTTTTCTGTCACAGAAGCTGCTCAGTGTGATAACACTGGGCAAATATTAAACAGCTAACTTGTCAGATCACTCTCTCGAAATCAGGTTAAGTCTCCATTCTCAGCTGTTTATTTTGTCTCGATAAAGATAATGAGAAGAGCGCCAAACAGGGTTAGGTTGCCAAGGGATCAAGCCAAATAATTTGGTGGGGGACAATCTCAGACAAAATGGCCCGGGGGAAACAAAAAGACATTGTCCATGCTGTTGAGAACAAACTTCAAAACAAGAGGCTACAAACAATACTCTGACCTCTGAGGTTAAGCACACAAAGGAAGGAGATTTCATATCGACTACTCTCACATAAGTCCACTGCTGAGATCTCACCATTAAAAAAAAGTGTATAATTTGAGACAAAGTTTTCATCATGGCTGTGCTACACAGAAATAAATTTAGCAGCACCATGCCTGAGGAGAAATCCTGTCAGAATTGAGATAGCACACCCCAGCAAAGACCAATATTCTGTAATAATGATCTACTGAACAGAGACAAACAGTTTTCGTCCAGTTATTCCAGATGGTGTGTATAAAAATGTGTTGATTTGGCTGTGCAGGCTGCAGAGGTCACTGTTTTTGTTCATTTATGCATCACTTAGTCTTAAAAATCTCCTTTGAAAAAAATGTCCTGCATAGCAATGTGGCAATAAACCCACCTTTACAACTTCACCGGACATAAAATTATTTGGGACATTTTGTAAATGATCATCTCACACAGGCAGAATAACGAGAATGCTGAACAAGGGGATGTCCATCCAAGTGTGTCGGTGCCCTGCCCCTGATTGTTCCCTGAGATAAAAAATAACTTTACCCCAACAACCTTGGCTGGACTGCCCTCAGATTTGAACTGAGAAATGTGTGGCTATGTTTAAAGTCACTGGACGGTTCTTCAATGATTAGCTCAGTCTGCGGGGATCATCAGCCATAAAGCAGGAAGCGAGAGGGGCAGCTCAAGACTAAGCCGACACCGTTGTGATGCAACTGCAGAGGAAATCTGCAACACGGCCACATCTCTCCATCACTGCGGTGATGAATAAAGGATGTATTTCTCACCTTTTTTCATTTAGTACCACTGAGTGATATTGTGGGGAAAGCCCAAGCCCTTAAATGGAATGTTATGGCTGTTCTGTGAAATATTGCAGAGAAAATAACTTCAAGGTCAAGTCAATGTAAATATGGATTGTGTTGTTATGGTACTTAATGTAAATAGGAACTGTTGAACTTGTTTTGAATCTCTCCTGAATATAATGAGATCTATTCATCCACTGACATGAGGAAAAAGAATGTTTATTGGTTGTGACAAAAATAGATCTGATTAAAGAAATAAAACACACACACACACACACACACACACACACACACACACACACACACACACACACACGCACACATGATAATGAAAGCATATCTGTTAATCCGAGGTTGTGAAAAGGCTGAAATGTTACACTTTCTTCACTGTTTTGGCCACTGACTTGGCTCCGGCCTGATGTTGCCTTCTGTGTCGTTTTCGTCGTCTGCACCATTACGCAGGACGTTCCAGCGAGTTCTGAAGGTATGCATCCGTGGACACTGAAGGAAATCGTAGATAAGAGCCGCTACTAGGCCGCCACACATGGGCCCCACCCAGTACACCTGGAATAAAAGGCAGCCACGATGGTCAGCACAATGAAGAGACAAAAAGGAGATTCCACAGCGACCGCTGATAATTACCCAGTGGTCCTCCATCTTCTTACGTATCAAAGCCGGTCCGAAGGAGCGGGCTGGATTAATGCCACATCCAGTGAAACTAATCTGGAAAGAGCAAATTTAATTTGTTCAACAAATTATAAAAAAATGGAATTCATGTAAGTAATTTAGAAAAATGTAACATTCAACCTCTTAAAGATTTTAAATAGTTTTTCCTGTGAAGAAGCCAACAATGACATAACAATTTCTATTTATTTTTACATTTTTATATTGTGTAGATAATTAAAAGAAAAGACAAATGACTTACTGCTGCGAGGTGTCCAAGCCCAACCGACAGCCCGATGGCCAGTGGTGCAGATCCTTGAAGGTCATTCCTCCGTTTATCCGTCACTGCTAGCACACATAGAACCAGCTGAAGGGTGGCAAAGAACTCAATGGCGACGCCTTGTCCTGCAGTCACGTTGTTGAGCTGCAAAAGATAAACATCAACTAAATGTGTTCAGTTCCAATGAGAATCAACCAGTTAAATGTGAGTTAATAAAAAGCTTGTTTACCGCGTTTACACCAAGGGAATTATTGGAGGCAAAACTATTCACAATAGCACTGGCTGCTACCGCCCCGAGCATCTGAGCCAGAATGTAGCAAAAAAATCTGAGAACACTGATTTGGCAGCTGACCAGCAGGCCCAGGCTCACAGCAGGGTTCAAGTGTGCCCCACTGATGTGACCCAAGCTCTGAGCCAGTGTGGCGATCGCCAGAGCAAAGGCCAGCGACACCTTCACCTCTTGGGGTACCGCCGAAGACCCGGGTTTCCCAATGATGGCAGCTAGTCCAAGGACTATGAACAGCAACATGCCGACAAACTCTGCCAACACAGCTCTCCAAAATGACCACTGTTTTAACTCTGCCATTGCTTCGCCAGATGTGTCTTGCCTTGAAAACTGAGGTGTAAGTCATTCGCTATATATAGTGACAGCTTTTGTGAAGAGGGGGGAGGAGGAAGGAGTGAAACAGGAATCAGAAAGATGTACCACACAGTTTGAGGGTGATCTTTGGTGAAATGTCTGGTTCACACTAAGAACCAAGAGACTTGGAGATAGAGAGAGAGAGATCTGAGTTTTTTTCTTTAATGGAGGTGGTTGAACTTAAAAATAACTATTCGAAAAGTCGGCTAATACAAGTTGCTTTCATATTCTGGTCATTATTGTTATGATCTACTGTCCTGTTTTATAGCTGATGATCCCCACAGCCTAATCAAAGTTCCCCACATCCTTTGGTCACAACAGAGGTACGTCCTTTGATCACAAACACCATACTTGCTGTTTTTGGTCTTATTTTGGCATGAGGCCGTGCGTGGTCCTGCAGCGTTTTCAACTGCAGTTCTCTTTGCACCAGTAGGTGGTGCCGTTGGATCTCAACCTGTGTGGGCTTCTTACAGTTAACACATGCATGTTCGAGCACCTACAAATGGTTAAACATCATTGAAAACAATGGTAAAGCTGGATGCAAATGCACGGCTTTAAGTGTATAAGTGAAATCACAGATGATTTGTTAAAAAAAGGGATAAATTCAAGCCATTCAAAGCAGGTGAGGGGTAAAACCCTCCTTGAGAGGTTGAGGAATTTGACTTTCTATTGTTAAGTGGGAGCAGAAATGGGACTTCTTCTCTAGGCACCAGCATGTAACCACCGAAGAGAACCCCTGTCACACTGGACTCGTCACCTAAACAACAAAGCAGGACAGCAACTTCCTCTTTATCCAAGACTTCTCATTGCATACTCAATCATCTGCAAAAGTCTCTCTAGGCTCACTGGCCCAAAGGTTACAGCAATTTGACGCCACACCCTGTTTATGAGAGTAGAACCGCGGAGAAGCCCGCCGCTTCTGTGCACACGCCAGACCAATTTAGAGGAAGCTCATCTTTCATTAGGCCTCGACACACCAGGATGGTCAGAGGATTGAGAAAGGAAACATCGTATAATCACACTAGCAAGGTCACTGAGCTCTGTAGACAACTTGAGCAACACAGGTGTGGAGTGTCACACAGTTAGGACGGACAGAAGGTGAGCGGGGGCCTTGGCGTGAGAGAACACGGCTCATGCTGCTCTAAGTGTCTGCATAATTAATTAGGATAATTCATGAAAGGATAACTCTGTACAGCCTTAAAAAGCAAACACCACTTTCACTCAAACATTTATCCCGTCAATGCCTCCTTGTGAGCGAAGGATTTCATTTATTATAGGCTAAAAAGCAGAAGTGGGAAATTAAGAATCTGGCAATTTGGATTGAAAACATTGAGGAATTAACAAGCAAGCTAATGCAGGCTGAAGGCAATTCCTCAAATGTCACAATCTGAGGATTAAGTGTCATTCATTCATTCATCGGGGGTTACACCAAGGAAAATTGGAAGCACAAAGTGACTGTGCTTTTTTGGCCAAACACAATCCACAATGACTGCCAGTCACAGTTCCCAAATTCTGAACCACAGCAGGGGGCGCTCTTCTGGCAGTCGGACTGGTTGTAGCTCAGACTGACAGCAGGACAGAGCCACGTTTATGGTTTCTGAGCATGTTTGGTAGGATTGGGATCAGATGTGAAGGTTCAGTGGTGTAAATATGGTAGACTGACAATGCCACCTGGGAAATTTCCCCCAAAGAAATATGAGAAAGTTAGATTAACCTTTAATAATGACAAGTTGAAGACAGATTCACACACCAAAGCACATTCTTTAAAGTTTGAAGTCAGTATTTTTTAAATAACCACATATTTCAAGATTGAAACTGCGGAAAAGGTACAAATATTAGTGGGTAATTCAGTTTAGGTTTTATTGATACTCTGAAAAGGAAATATTTCAGTTTAGAATCTTTTATTATTGCCATTGGTTGAAAGCATAATGTGAGAACAATGTGAAGAAAACCAAATTAACCCTTTGAGGACGGAGTCACTCAAACTCAAATGGGAATTACTTATAGATGCCAAGTCTTCATGCCACCTTCATGGGGTGTTTGTGAGCGCTCCTCCTCTTCCTGTTTGCACAAAAGACATCTCATCTCAAACGACGTCCGTGGGCTGCAGATACCACCGCATGCTACCACTAGTGGCTAGAGCTCTGGAAACTCCGGAAGAACCAGCCAGGAAGGATGAGATTGGAAATGGTCAGTGCCCCAAATTGAAATATTCAGCAAATGAAAAATATGGTTCAGGCAGTGAGACTGGAGGCCTTTTCACAATAAACAGTCTAGGGTGATAAACTGCTGCCAACCGCTAAGACAGGTAGGGAGCACACATGCTAATAATGGTGCAGAACCAAGTGCTGAGTGCACACTGAATAAAACAGTACACAGTGATCCCAGATGCATACCTGAATACAATGCCCAACAGGTGCCTTTTATGTGGAAGCTATGTTTAGGGGCTAGCATGAAAGGAAGGTGAAAAATCATGCCACATTCAAAAACAATGCCTGCTTCCGTGATCCTGGGAACCACACCATATTTTCATCACACAGAACCGGCTTCACCAAAGTTAACATCAGTCAAATACCCCTGTAGAGGAAATGGGGGCCTTTTGAATGGAAGACAAGGAAACTTGTCTCCCATGCTGCTCCTCTCTGTGTGAACACATTGACAGGTCAAAAGGTCACGCTGCTTCTTTTTCTCTCATCAGTGTAGAAAATCAAAGGCTCACCTTTGACTCAAGCAACAATGCTCCTGGAAAGAAGCCTTCTTTTTACAGCTTATCAAATTAAAATTTTTGCATGTTTTTTCTAGGATTTATTAGGATTGTGATAATTCATACAAACACCTCATGTGTCATTGGCTTGTTAGTAAGAAACCCCACTTATAAGACTGAAGTTAGGATTATAATTTGGAAGGATGCGTGATTTGGATTGAAAAGAACGATGACTGACTGTACAACATTAACTAAATTTGGGAAATAAAGATAAAGATCGCAGTGAAAGGATCCTTGCGAAACCATCTTTAGATGTTATCTTAAATCATGTGATAACAGTGAACCTGTGAAACACTGTGCAAAAGGAAGTCCAAAAAAATGCGAGGTTTGTTGTCATGCAAAGAATGAAGGAATGTAGATCTCAAAATAAGTCATACAGCATGATCGATATCTGCAGAAGTGCCCACAAATTCAGATTTATTCTTCTCAGTGGAATAAAATCATTAACCAGCATGAAAAATGACTGTTTTTTAAATACATAAAGCAAAACCCACTGGGAAGTGGTACCAAAATAATAAATAAATAAATAAATAACTCTTCACTTGTTGTCAGGATGCTGACAGTTGTGTCCTGTCATCTCTTGTCCTGTCTGTTTCTTGTGGCCCAAACAGCTCGATTCTCCTAATGCATCTCACATTATTCGACCTGCGTCACACCGATGCGGATTATTTTATTGAGTTTTCCTGACACAGTGAAGCAAGAAATGCTGAAGCGAGTTAATGAATGCAGAGCTTTGTTCACGTTCTTATCAGATGGAAGCATGAACTGGGAAAAAACTCTGCTACCTCTGCTCACAAATTCCTTTTTACATATTTGATTTTGTGGATTTTTCTCAGGAAATCTGCTTCGCTGGGACATTGTAGCCCTTATAAGACCCACTACCACACCCTGACGTGAACAAAGTGGCCACCAGGACATGTATGTTTGCATGTCCTCACAGTGTGCACTGTTGGATGGTCACACGTGTATTGGTGGTTCTCGGACACCCAGCCCAGCAATAACAGCGGGGTGTGTTGTCACATCATGTAAAATTTATTGTGCACAAAGAAGAACTTGGAAGACAGAGAGAAAAGAGTGGGAATGCACACTGAACTGGAAATGATGGGGGAGGCCAGCAGAGGTCACACAGATAAATCTGCACTAATCTATGAAGCGTTTCTGAAAAAAGTTGGAAATGAGCTTATGTACGCATTCACCCTTCATCCATTTGGAAATAACACATACAGTACTGACTTTACCAGCATGTGTTTTATTTATTTTAAAAAAATTGACAGATATTACTGAGTAAACACATAACACATCATCCATATAAGTATGTAAAAGCATAAAAATGGCTCATCATAAGCACTAATATGACACAAAAGTTTAATACATGGTTCCACCACAATTGTCTTTTCATCTCAGGCATCAGTTTGGATAAAATAATGTAAGTGGTGCCAAACAAAGAAGTGTTTTTTTTTAAGACACAAAGTAACCCGTTACCACAATCCTCATTGGCATTACAAATAGTACAAAAAAAAAACCAAGACATGTGCTAAATTCAATAGTTGCTTTTTACAGGAAATATAGACAAATACACATACATGTGCAGCTAAGTGGCTATGAGTTCATGGGGTTATTTTGGTGTCATCTCCACTGTGGTGGTGTCGTTGCCTCCGTTGACATCATAGTCGCCCACCGGACCGCTGACCAGGACCTTCATGCGTTCGGGGAAGTCGTCATATTTGGGTGCAAGCAGGAAATCATATATGAGGGCTGCCGCCACACCGCCGCACATGGGCCCCACCCAGTACACCTGCGGGGGACAGCGCTGATCAGTCTCTAAGCATTGCGAGTGATAATGTGGAAACTGTGTGCGATTCCAGACGAGAGAAAACTGATTCTCTTTCATCGATAGCTCAGCAGGGGTTGTTGTAAAGCAACAGCAGTAGTATAACTGATTAACTCATGAATGAGGTTTTCACTAATGTTTACTCTGGGATGATTCCATTATTTCAGCCTGAAGTGCAGGAAAAATTATAGGCATGTGTCGACGCTTTTGCACGTCTTGCTCTCTGACTCACCCAGTGGTCCGTGAAATCATTCAGGATCAAAGCGGGGCCGAACGAGCGAGCTGGATTGATGCCGCATCCCGTGTAGCTGATCTGAAATGAGCATGGGAGAGGTGTTTATTGACACCGCGCCGGCTGCAGGTGCAGGTTGTGTACTTGTGAGGTGCTACTCACTGCCGCCAAGTGCCCCAAGCAGACTGAGAGGCCAATGGCCAAGGGCGCAGAGCCGGTGACATCACGCCGCCTTTTATCAGTGACAGCAATAACGCACAGCACAAGCTGGAAGGTTGCCAGCAGCTCAATGCCTACGCCTTGGCTTGGAGTGACATGGTTGAGCTGCGATAGTTGGGGAGATATCCAAAACAACAACAGTTTGTTCAGTCTGTGTCAGCTGGACCTTTTCCCATCATGGCTGCTCCCCAAAAGGACAATGCTGCCAACACCAGTTTGTAAGAGGTATTTAATTGTGTCTCCTCCAGGAAACCCAAACCCTTACCACTCATGTAAATTGGGCTGTTCTTAACTGCTGTGGAGCGGCTCAACAACTGGAGACAAGTGCGTCATTTAACGGTTCAAGAATGCAAATGCACCACGTTTAAGCGAGTTAAGAAGTCACTGCATGATTATTGTGGTCTTTTAGTTCTTACAGCGTGCAGCGCTAAATTATGCAATGACCAGAGGTGCTTGAAAACCTATTGCTGCAATGCGAACTGGATCCTTAATTTGCAAGTTATAAATAGCACATTTTCTGTATTGTTAATAGCGGTAAAATGGCATATTTTACTCACAGAGTTGAGTCCCAGTGCTTTATTATCTGCTGGACGAGTTCCAAACACGATGCCACTGGCGAGGGCTGAACCCAGCATCTGGGCCACGATGTACATGACTGCCTTGAACACACTGATCTGGCA
The DNA here is from genome assembly GCA_016586285.1 of Arothron firmamentum. Taxonomy (NCBI): domain Eukaryota; kingdom Metazoa; phylum Chordata; class Actinopteri; order Tetraodontiformes; family Tetraodontidae; genus Arothron; species Arothron firmamentum. Next base: position 23,609 of record BJFM01000684.1, on the reverse strand, counting down.
GCTGGCGAGCATTCCCAGGGTCACCGCGGGATTCAGGTGGGCTCCGCTGATGTGCCCTAAGCTCTGGGCCAGTGTGGCAATGGCAAGTCCAAAGGCCAGGGACACCTTCACCTCCTGGTCGGGGTTGCTGTTGTTCTTGTTTCCAATAGCTGTGGAGATGCTGAGGAAAATGAAGAGGGTCATACCGACCAGCTCGGCCAGAACAGCCCTCCAGAAGTCCTTGCTTTTGAACTCTCTCATGTTGGCAGGGGCTCTGGTGGTTGGTCCGAGCTCTGAAACGTGTGTGTACTCATAAACAACAGCAACAGGCTGCATTTATAAGGCCTGGGCAGATAATGATCAGTGGGCGGGCCCTTAAAAAGTACTGAAAGAGAGGGCCACGCTGAATTAATGAGAAATCCAAAAGACTGGCTTGTCCTCTCCCTCCTGCTGCTCCCCTTCACTCTGCCTCCTCCTTTTTCAACTGTCCAGCCCCTTTCCAGTGTGTAACGTGTTCTGGTCTTTGGACTTTTGTGCATTAGAGGACTGGTCCTTAAATAGCTGCATCCAAAGGTGCGTTTTTCGCACGTCCAAGAATTTATTGACAGACTCCAAACTTTAGGCTTCAGAGGTTAGAGCTGGAATTTAATTGTTACTTTTTTTTTTAAGGTAAAATACTTGTGGAACAGAAATGTGTCTTGCACTCCTGCAGGTTTCACATCTTTAAGGCTGAGAGCAGATAGGGAGGACTGGAGAGAAGTCGAATAAATCCTGATGAGTTATTTCTGCTCTCCCTGCCTGATGACTTTTTCAAGACCTATTTGGTTGAAATTATTTAAGCCAGTGCACTCCCTGAAGGAACACCCCGATGATGGGCATGCAGCCCTTTCATACTGCATTAGCTAAAATAGTTTCAACTCCCACCAAACAGTTAGTACCGAAGCTGTTTTGACAAGAGACAAAACATCTTCTAGTTGCTTTCAACAGTCCAGCTGACTTGTTATGGATGAATATGACCTGGATGAATGAGAATCTCCATGGAGACGTTGCCACGTGTTCTAACTATGTGGATTTGCAGAGAAAAAACATGGTCCATAGCAAAAAAACCAAACAAACAAACAAAAAAAAAACCATGAGAAATGGGCTGCTTGTTGCACCTGGCCCCCAACTCAAAGGGGGAGGGACACCAAAGAGTAGCCAGCCCCCTGCAAATGTTTCAGAGCGTTTGTCTTCTCAGCCTCACTGATAAAATTTTAACAGCGTTGAGTGATATGCTGTCACACACTAGAGCAGACTGTGGAGGGCTCGCTGAAAAAGCTGCCGCAGCTTACAATTCTAAAAATACTATAAAGTAGCAAATGGGGGAGGGGGGGGAGGAGTTTATGGTTTTATGAACTCATGTTTGACTCATTTTTGACAGTATGTTTCAGGAAGAGTGACAGAGCCAGGCTACAAAGAATAATGAATGTCTCTCAATAGCATGGGATGTGACCTCCGGTCACAATGTCTAATTCGCTGAGCAATGATCTACTTGGTCTCATCTCCTAGCGGAATGAAATCATGTCATTTACTGTGTCACAACCTCTTCTGGGTGGAATATCTCCTTAATTGAATGGAAACGAGGAAAAAGAGAATCACTATTTGTTTAGAATGGCTTTAATATGATTCTACAAGTTTAGAATTGTTAATAAGTGAGGATTTACTTCAGCCAGAAATCCTGCTTTCAACCTTTCCAAACCCTGTTCCAGAATACTACACCCTATCTTATAGACTCATTCAGCACACTGTTAGTGATTCACAGAAACAAAACAAACCAAAATATCAAATGTACGGTGTGCACAGGCATATATGTATGTGCACAGTCTACAGATCTATATTTAGTAAATAAATATTTGCCTTTGCGTTACATGTTGCGAGTGACAGCCCCCTCTCTGTTTTTTTTTCATGTATGCTTCGCAGCCCAGGAACAGGATCCAGATAAGCACTCTTTTTCTGTCTGAAAGATGACATTTCCTTTTCACAAAATAGCAGATCGTGGACAGCCAGTAGGTCAGATACTGCAGAATAGGACTGTAGGTTACAACATTCATCCAAACCAACAAACAAACAACAGCAAAAAATCCTGACTGACATTTCTCTGAGCAGTTCCTGTTAGAAATGTACGTTTCACTCTGTGTATTCTGTAGTGTATCTGACAGTGGGTCATGCATTAAATGCAGATGAGGCTCATGGCTGCCTAATTTGTCCTCGTGCATTAGATTTTCACTAACCTTGTGTAACCTTTTTAAAAAGGAGTTCAGCCCAAGGACGAGGTTGTGAAACATTTTTGTGCGGTGAGAGCGAAACTCTGAATAAATGGAGTGTGTGTTTGACAGGTGAATGACCAGAGGTGTGGGGTTCACTGCTGACATGAAACAGTTCTGAACTAAGCGCACGTACAGTACGTACTGAAGCCTGGCATGGCTTATCGTCGCTCAAAGCAGGCCAGTTGGTCCAACAATGTTTAATAAATGATTTATTAATGTTCTTTCATCACATGCCTTCTGACGCTACAGTCATATCTTTGATCATTCAACTTGAATATTAGAAAGTACGATTACAGAAATTAATCAGAGAATTGTAATCAAAATGTGAAATTTCTGCTTAAACTTTATAAAGCTGAAAATACCAAGGTTTGGATTTGTTCTGCTGTTTTCTGGTTTTCAGAGGTTCTCTCTCTCTCTCTCTCTCTCTCTCTCTCTCTCTCTCTCTCTCTCTGTGTGTGGTTTGTTTTCATTCTAGCCCTGAGACAGCACACTCAGACACTGACGATGATGACTGAGGGCTGGATCTAAAACTCATTTGCCCATTTGAGACAACAGAAGTGCAGCAGAGCCCCCTTGTAAAGAGCAGACCTCTTAACCTGTAAAAATTATTGCCACAAATGGTTTACAGTCGAAGGGGGGAAGAGATATCTCTGCATGCACCTGGGCTGTCCAGACCTCCCCAGCTTTGCTGCTGCATAAACGGAGCTCCCCTGGGGGGCGGTGGTTCAAAAGAATAAATGTTACAAGAGAATGTAAATATAAAAGTCCAGGTGGGCCTGATCATCACCTTTACCTTGTTTGGCTGTGGGGTTTAAAGGTGAAACACAGAATAAAACAGGTTTTAAAAGACCAGTAATCCAACCATGCGTGCAGATTAAACGCACAGTCGTTAATAGCAGCACGTAAAAGCGAGGAGGAGGAGCCGAAAGTGGATTTCTGTCTGACTGTTTGGGTGTGTCAAAGTGATTCCGCAGAATTTCTGGCATTTTAATGAAGCTGAAATAGTCAATATTATGACACTTCCTGTCAAGAGCAGGCCACTTTCTGCCTCCACAGTCCCCTACTCTGTCATTAAACATGGCTCAGACATTATCTATTAGACCTAGCAATCGAAATATTCACATGGCCCCATTTTTGTTAGATGTTCAGAACAAACAGAGCGACGGGCTGATGGGTTAAAGGTTTAGGAGCAGCCACGACACAATAGATCCAGTGATCCGCAAAACTCCTTCCGACAGTCAGAAACTCATTTTCCTAATTGCTCAAAGTTATTTAATTACAGTTTGGTCACATGGCATTTTGTGTCCAAGTGAAACATTCCTCACCGTGAGACAAATATTGCTTCAGCATTTGCATAATTTCCTTGCAACAAAACAGGTTTTCAGCAGCTTTGATGGAAACAATCAAAAGTCAAATATATTCATTCTACGAAAGCAGTCAGGAGATAAATTTGTCTGGAACACAGATGAGAAAAAGAGGTCACTGTTCACGGTGACCCCGCAGCAACAAGAAGAGGAATTTAGCTACCAGCGTGTGAAAGCAGATGAAATCAAATAAGCAGAGTGGCCAATTAAATCGTTTGCCAGCACTCAGATTTGTGTGTCAGACTCTCAAGATGCACAGAAAATACGCTCTGAAACGGTCACCCGAGACCACCTTTCTTCAAAGAACCCTATTCATTTCAAGGACCCAGCAAAGACTCAGTAGCAAGCCGCTGTCCTGCAGCAGTTCGGTCCTGGTGAGGTGCTTCCATGCCGCATTATCTGTTATGTAACTGACGTAAAGCCTTCTGCAGAGAAATGGGCCCCAATGAGCCTATTCTCAGCTCATTGTTGCCATTGTTGGTAATGAAAGAGAAGAAACTCATCAGCAGAGGAAACAAAACACCATCACATCCCTGCAGGTCCTCAGACGTGTTGCATTAAAGGGCTATTTTTGCTGTTGTTTATTTCATGATCGATCAGTCCTAATTTTAGCAGGACCAACGTCGTACAAAAAACCCCAACAAAAAACATGCACGTCCAGATATTGTTGGAAAAGACAGGTGAAATATAACATAATAGAAGCTTCCTGCAGCCTCTGCGTCATTTCATCTGTTTATAAAATATCGAAGATGTGATGTTTGTTGTGGCTGCTCACAATAGGAAACATTAGAAGGTCTAATGTCGCTTTAATGGTTCTTTTGGCTTATCTGACTTCCACAGTGGGAATGTAATTAGGGAGTTATAAGGTGAAACTGTTTTTTTAATTTTTTTTTTTGCCACAATCATCATAGGATTTCCTTTAATTCTGCAGGCATGTCATGAAAACACAACAGTGGTAACTTTTAATGACCCCTCGCAACACTAACTAATGAAATCCGCAGTCAAAATTATTATTGTATTATTTATATTATTTTGTATTGTGAATTATTGTGTGTTCGTGAATTTTTTTTTTATGTGACAATGGGTGGAAATTTTAGGTCAGATATGTGTGACAGTTGGAATCTTTTATTGCTCTGTCATCTATAACACAGTCTAAACCTTTAGAAGGCAACAAATTAAGTTAGTTTGCACCTTGAAATGATTTGCGACATCTTAAAAGTCAACTTATCTGCTGTGAGTTCATATAAATTTAAACATTAACCGACTCATCATCATTTTCCAGATGAAGTGAGGTGGCTCGGCTCTATCTTTGCTGTCCGGGTACGGATTTGTTGATACGTCTCTGCCGATTCTTCTTTTCGTCACCAAAGAGGTTTTTATTTACACTCCATGGGTTCTCTTAAAAGGTTGAGTGCACAAAATGCACCCGGGGGGGCTTTTATTAGGGAGATCGGTTCCCCTCGATTGTTACATGTGGTTCGTGGGTCTATTTATTACTATTGTAAAAGCCCCAAGCTTGCGTCCCCCAACCCCTTACAAAACCTATAGAAAAACATTTTTGAAAGGCTTAACGAGGGGGTCTGTGGTGCCATGGAAACAGCCCAAACTATAGATGGTTCCCGCTTTTGAAACTTAGAACCAAGTAATACACATTGCAGTACAGAAACCACCAAGGAAGCCTGACAGACTGGAATTGGGCATAAAATAAAATAAAATAAAATAAAATAAAATAAAATAAAATAAAATAAAATAAAATAAAATAAAATAAAATAAAATAAAATAAAATAAAATAAAATAAAATAAAATGTTGGAGAAAAAAAGAAAAAAAGAAACCTTTATCATCATCTGACAACAGCAGTTTTTATGATGTGTTTATGGCTCACTGCCATCCTGGATGCTTTGGGATAACATTAACTCCTCTGAGCATAAAAACTAGCTTTGAAAATAATAAAGTGCAGGGTGCCAACTGATAAGGATGGACTTTGACAAGCTCATCCCTGGCTTTAATCCGGTGAAGACTGATACCCTTTTAAGCCTCTCACCTCCCCGATAAAGCAGTTTGCCTGGATGTGTTGTGCAGTCACACTCCCTGCTTGGATCAGCTGGATCTCACTCATCTCAGCGCTCTGGCGCAGATGAAATGACTTTTACTGATTTACCTATGTGGCACATCATATCTCTTAGGTGTATATCAAACAAAAACACTTTTGACATGAGGATGGACTTTTCAAAGGCCATGTGACCTGTCCCACATTCTGTTCTCAAAATGTAATCCTGGGAGAGGCAGTATGAAACACCAGACTATTTTTTATGCTTGTTCTCAGATATTTGTTCTGGCAAGTCCAATATCATTTTATAAAAATTATAGAATGGAAAATGAGTGTGTTGGCTACCTAGGAGACTACTAACTAGGGTTAGGGTTAAATATGTACCGATGGTTAAATTAAGTGAAGTAAAAATATTATCATGGTTGTATTTTTTTAAAAGTCAAATTTAAGTTTTGGAGTCAAACTCAAGTTAACTCACCTCTTAACTCAGAGACTAACTGTGATGGTGTCGTATTGATTATCGTAATTATCATGATTGAGAGATTTTTTAACGAACATATTTTATCTTCATATTCTGTGTAAAAGCTTGTGACAGTGAGATCGTACGTGCTGTTCCATCTCACACATTTTATGCCGATCTCTGGAAAGTTCTACTTTGTGTAATTATGTCGCTGACCTCAGTCAGGAGGGTGTGTGAGCTTGGTGTCCTGTCGGTGAACTCCTAATTGTTGCAGCTTTGGAAACGTCACAGTGGAGCTGAGCTCTTACCAAACCCTTCTTTAAATCCTGAGAACTCAACAGCTCATTTATGTCATTGCATGAGGGCAAACCTTTCCATACAACTAAAAGATTAGGTAGAATTACAATGATTGTTCTGACTCTGCATTTAGCAACATCTGCATTTAACAAGTGCTTGAATCAGCACAAAATAGATGATTCAGGAAGAACCGTCCTCAGACGTCCTCAGACTGACCAACCATCAGCTGGGATAGTTTACCGATAACTATCAAAAGTACCCAACTGATAAAACTCCCTCATAAAATCTGATTCATGGCTGACTGTTTTGGACAAACTTCTGCAGATATTAACATGCAATTAAATATTTACATTAGATTGGAGTGTTTTCCTGCTCCACAAAGAGATGCACTTATGATTATTTATGGTCTGGCAAATACCTTAATCCCGTTGCTGATGGTTCCTTGCCAAAACTGTGAATCACTGGGAGTCAAAGGTGTGCATACACTAGATAAACCATGGAAAAGCCTCCCACAGTCCAAATAACCTTCTCCATAAGCTTGCTGCTGTAAATTCTATGTCTTCATATTTTTTTTTACCTTTTACCTGGTTTTGGATATGGTGACTTGGGCAAAATCCTTATAAACAGTTTGAGGGATTGCATAAGTCATGAGATAAACGTTGCATGTGATATAGATAAGTACAATCTTTGCGACTGAAGAACCCAACAGGAGCCACCTGAAGAAAGAGGGGTTACCAAGTGTGTCCAGTTATTTTCAGAACAGGGTGTGTAAATGCACAAGAGACTTGCCGTGGGTGTGTTGATCCATCTGTTTTCCATTTGACTAATGCATGAGCATGTTTCTAGAGACAATTTAATGACAGATGTGAGGCGTTTTTTCTTAATATTCAAAATTTGCGGAATCAGGACGCTGTATTCCCACGTGGACCCCGGTTACAACTATAAGAACATCGCATGGCCACACCCACCAGAAAGCTCCTTCATTTTTGTCTGCTTTGTCAGGCTTTTCTAGATTATTTTATCATTGTCAGAGGTTGTGGATCCTCCTGTATGGTGGGAGGGATGATAAACTGTGGCTGCATGAAACATTTCCTTTTCTCTATGGTGCTGTCAGTTTATTAATAATAAATACTGTTAAATCAAAAAATAAAATGGAAATCTAATGCCTTCTTGGAACAGACTAATGCTTTTAGAATATTCTTTAGAAAAATCGGCACTTTTGGTCATTTTTAATAGAAATTTAATAGCCTAATTATGGACGTAGCAGCCATGTAAGCAAGAGGGAAGAAGACAATGTGAAGTTAAGAACACATCAACACATAAGCTGTTATCAAAGGATCTGAACAAAATGTGCCAGACAGATTTGTGAGTGAGGGATCAAATGATATGCCGGCTTCTCTTGTCAACAGTGGTTTATTGCCTGTGAGATTCTGCTTTATTGTTGGTTATGATTGCGCTTTGACCTTTGGTGAAACTCTTGCATGTGTATGTGCATGGGAACACTGGTGTCTTAGTGTATGGTAGGTTTTCTTGGTTGTCTTTGCACACATTTTCTTTTTGGTGCAGCTAAAGTGGAAGATGAGGATCAAAGCTTTTTTCTGCGTGTAACTATGGTAACCCAGCAGAGGGTCTACAAAGAGAAGCTTTTTATGACAAAGTGTGTTTGCGTGGACACTTTCAACGACTATTTACCAGGTGAGGAAGGAAAGAACATGTAAACATACATGGCGTTACATATGAACATACATACATTAAAGGGGAATCAGATCCTAGAAATAGATATGAAAGATAGAGAAATAAATGATGAATGAGAATAGTGACAATTTACATCCCAGAAGTTCAACAGAGAAAGTAAACTAGCAAAGGGACAATTCTACTGGCAACTGAGGTGAGGAAGCCATTGTGAAGTGGGACTTGTGTATGGAAGGATTAAAAAGGTCAGATGATCTTGGTAGAATTGACAATGGAAAGCAGAATCAGAACAGCGGTGAGATGAGGGGAAGATGGAGCACAAGGATCATGGCTTAAAAGGGGGGATTAGAAGAAAGTCCTGTGATTGGAGGTGTGTGAGGTCAAACAGCCACAGTGATGGAATGATGTAGAATAATATGCAGGTGAAGAAAAGGGAGATTATAATGAGGTTATTACCATCGCTTGCAAAAACTGAATCCTCAAGAAAACTGCAGTGAGACATAAAACAGAAAGCAGAGAGACTGACTTTCACTGAAGATAAAATAAAACTGATCCATTCAAATCAATTACAAAATTCATTCAATCAAACTTTTGGATTTTAACCCTAATAGAAATAAAATAAACATGGTTAGCCAAGGAGGGTCTTGAGGTAAACCATTCAATAAAGGTTTGGAGGCTACACTGAGGGAAATCCCTTCCCACCTTCAACTTCTTGTTTCTGGAACTCACTCCTGTCCTCCTCCCTAAGCTGAAACACAATGAGCAGGAATGCAAAATTGCACAAGACGCCCTTTTGGTAGTCGAAGATCTGATGAAGTTACATCAAAATTTGATTTCGTAAGGGGGAACTCCAGCTCGAAGGGAAATGCAAAGTATAAAAAAGAGAATCCGGGTAAACATGTTCATTTAATTTAGCATCAATACAGCCTTTGATCCTGACACGACAGACAATTCTACCCGCTGGGAAATGAGAAATCACCTGTCTTTCCCTTCCCGTGTCCAGCAGACAGAGTCAGAGAAATCCTGTCCTTTGTGAGCCTCAGGGATAATTGAGGCCTCGGCCTTTAATGTGCTCAGGACTCATTTGTTAAAATAATACGCAGGGCTGCTGGGTGGCTGCTGTGCTGACAATCTCCGAGCTGTCATCTGGTTTCTTTGAAGAGACAAATGATAGAGTCTTGAGAAGGAGCCGGTGGGTGAGAAAGAGGCTCACAGCAAGGATTCAGCTTCCTCTAAGTGGTCTTGTGGTCAGAAGAACTGTCCATTTGGCGCCTGTGGAAAGTAGCCCCATCATGACGCGATGGCGTGGTCTTAAACAAGAGATCCACATCTTTTCCAGTTTGCTGTTTGCCTTAAGGGAGTCATAATTCATAATGAGATAAAAAACATTTTGGAGACAGAAAACTTCTAAATATGTCAGCCAGCATTAACTACGTACTTGTTACCACCTTTGGCCCCTGAGAGCACACTTGCTGCACTCTTACGTAACTTGGGCGCCTACCAAATGACTGTTCTCAGTGGCTTAAAAAAACAGGTAGTTACCAACGCCATCTGTGCACTCCTCCCAACCCCACAGAAAGACAGTTATATCACATCACAAGCATTTCCTCGCTGTATGAGAGTCAGCATTGAATCTCAGATACAATTACTTTTATGAGCGCTGGAAGTTAGTCAGGGCAGATAATCAGAAGGAAGTGGCCTGGAAACAGCGAGAGTTCACGGGCGGTGATGGGGCAGGTGTCGCCTGTGACGGCACAGGATCTCCTCACACGGCATTCGTCCCCCGGGTGTAAAAATGACTCTCCTGTCTCCTATTCTGAAGTAACCATTCTTATGGAGGGAAGGAAATAATCTGAGAGCTGTTTCCCTGCATTGTGTGTTATTGTTTCCCCTGGCGAGAGGAGGCAGCGGGACAAAGATAATCATTAAACGTTGCCCCAAGGTAACGTTGTTTGTGCTTTTGAGGAACGTATCTTTTTTTTTTTTTTTTTTTTTTTTAGATAAGGCAAACAGAGATGACAGAGCAGATGGGGCCGAATCCATGGGTGCTGTAGAAATGACAGAAGAAAATGACAAAGAAATGATACAATAATCATGTGCCTCGTGTTCAGTAATTTGGCATATCTTCTCCTCCCCAAGTCTTTATCTCTGCTATACGTCACCAAGCACCATGGTTGAACGTGGGTCTTAATTATAAATGCAGCCGCAGGGAGATCGGAGATGTGGCTCAGTTCAGCGCTGCATCTCAAAAGTCTTTAGGGGGGAAAACAGAAGTAAGTTCTGGATTTGTTGTTGTGGCCGCATATTGGCCCTCAAAGGTGCAGCTGCACAGCTGCATAGCAAGAAGCTTGGCCATTCACTTCAGCTGGCAAGGAGCCCTGCCCCAAGCCACTCGCTGCCAGCTTGGTGGGAGAAAAGCGGATGTCCTATTCTCCAGAATGACTAGCGCCACGGCAGGCCTCCACTTCAGCACAACGCTGACACCTTTAATCGTGGCTTCTCTCACAGGACCAGCCTGACAATGGCCCGCTGCTCAGCCACACAATCCAATATTTAAGAGCAATTGCGAGAACAGATTTTAGTTATGTGAAGTAACAATCGGAGTTAAATGCTTCCAAAAACCATTATAAGGTTGAACAGTTAGAGCCATTCATGTCCAGGGCTGTTATTCAGTGGCATATACCAGACCTTGATAAAGTCCAGACCTGTAACATGACCATTGCTTGACGTCAAAAACACAACTGTACTCAAACTTGATCTATCGGCCTGTCTTGGGAATACCACACCTTATTAGAGCGTTTTTTTACCCAACACAAGCCATATTTTAAGACACAGACTGTCAAATTAAAGCCATTCTAAAGCCACCCCAAGGCTTCAGCAGGTATTTAAATCAGTGAGGAAGGACTCACAGCCACTGAACTTTCATTATACTCCCTGGATCTCTTAGCAAACAACAAAACAGTTGCTACGCCTGTATGAAATAACCTACATCAACATTCTAGTGGTTTTCTATCATCCATGCAAAACAAACCACATTAATATTCATATGAAGAAATCCAACACCTAAATAAATGTTATTGTACACTAGAGCATCTCCATCCATCAATCCATCCATCCATCCATCCATCATCCACCCATCCATCATCCATCCATCATCCATCCATCATCCATCCATCATCCATCCATCCATCCATCCATCCATCCACCTACTGCTTTATCTCTTAATAGTGTGACGGGAGGGCCTGCATCTTGTCCCAAATAATTTCTTAGCGACTTAAGAATGTTTGTCCGTCTGTCCTAGATAGGTCAAACAGGACGCTGTTCCTTAAAAGAAAAGGAGAGGGTTGCTGGCACCACCACAGTGTGGCTCAGCACGACCTGGCACACCGAAGTGGACATGAAACACCACTCACTGTGGTGGGATTTTAGTTGATGCGGCCAGCTGTTTCAGTGAAGTAGCAGGACGCGCTCTCACATGCCATGGGTACAAAATCGGGAGCTCAAGGTAAAAAAAACATGTTTTCGGGAATGATCGATGACCAAAGAAGGAAGATCAGAGGAGAAGTCAAAGTAGCCGGAGGACCCCCACAAATCCACTGTTTTCCACAATCTGTTATTTCTCAGGGGTGGACGGGAGCCTAACCTAGGTCCCACTGGGTGAGTTCAGGATGTTTGGACCTTCTAAAGGACTCCACATTTTGGGGGTTCGGCATGCAAAGTGTGCACACGGAGGCCCCAGCCATCTGGTGGGTTTCAAATGAAAACCTTCCTGCTGTGAGGCGAGTGTGCACGCCACTGCGCCACCGTGCTGCTCCTCTCATTCCAGACAAACAAATCATGATCTTAGTTTTGTCTCATCCCTGCGGTGTAATGGGGTTAGAGGGTTATATTTTTCAAGCTTTTGCTTGGAGGGTCCCAATAATTTGATGCAGACTCGCGCCCACGGACTCTTGTGCAGCCGCAGTTTTAGGCCAAATTCAAGATGGAGCACCAGATTATCTAAGCGTGCTCCACGTTTACATCAGGCCATAAAGTGTCCCAACTGTGTCATTCCATTTTTGTGACAACCACAAAGTATCAGTATCACACAGGTGTGATTGCAACGGCACTGGTATTTGCTAAGGTCTCTGTTTCTTGCACAGAAGCGGGGAGATCTGCTGATCTTTCTTACGAAAAAAAAAAAAAGCTACAGAGAGGAATAAACCCTGTCGAGGCGAGTGGTTTAAGACCCCTGGCTTGAAAAGGATTCAAAGCGAGCTATTTGGGGCTTATATGTTAATGAGAGCGCAGTGCCAGGTGGATGTTGCTGTAGCAGCTCAGGCTTTGAAAACACAGCTCGAGCCGAAAAGCAAGCAAATAAAGACTTGTCTCAAAGCGAAAGGAGGGAGAAACATTTCTTTATTTTTTCCCCCTAGATTGCATTTTTATGTGCTATTCCAGCACATTAAACCTAATACAAAGATTCAACTCGTTAGCGTTGAAGTGATATAAACAGACATGAAAGGTTGATGGCAGAGGTGCCTGTTGTTTTCTCTTGGCTCAGCAATTTGTCTAATAAAAAGCTGCAGCAGGAGAGTCACAAGAGGGCCATTTCAGAATAAATTAGTCTGGCATTAGACTAGCATCCTGATCAATTCACTCTCTCCTGGGTGGCTCTGTGTGTTTCCTGAAAAACAAAGGATCAAAGGCCATTTGACTCCTGCACTGGCCTGATAAATTACAGGCTGAAAGTGCCTGTGCACATTTTTTTTTATCTTGCACCAAAACACGAATAGGATTGTGGTGGGATTTTCCTTCCAGGTTGTGCAAGTTAACTTGTTTACTGCATCACACTCCATAGTGAGGTGATCTGGTGAGCTCGAAGCGTAACCGAGCCAAAACATCCCCCAAAATACTGCCTGCCTGTCATTCTTTTGTGTCGAAGCACTTGATAAAACATTATCACATTTTTTATAACACACAACAGCTTTGTACTCGGCCAACAACAACAGACCCAAAACAATCCCCCTTCACATCAGATAACCAGGCCATTTTCAGGAGGACTAAGCCCAGCTCACGACGTGCCGCTCCTGATTTCTCAGCTTCCCATGAGCAGGTAAACATCTCAGAAATACTTTTGAATAAGCATTATCTTGAAAACAATATTTTGACACCATGTATTAAACCACACCTCTTCCCTCCTCACTTTCATTGTTTCCAATTCAGCCCGTCTGAATCAACACGAGCAACAGAGCCAAGACACCCGTTAACTGCAGCCCATGAAGCGATTCCCTCGCAACCACTCTCATCGGACGGCTTTTTATGATATAGATTATTTTCCAGGAAAGTTGAACAGGAAAACGCAACTATTGACAAAGCACTTGTTCAAATATTAGGGTGACGCTTGCTTGAACCCAAAATAAGGAAGGTGTGCGCTGCATGTTTTTCAACGCAGTATCCTGCCATTGTAGGATGGGATGGAAAATAAAGATGATTTTTGGAGTCATTTATGACAGGATTTCCACTTAAGTTACTAAATCACACAGATCTACTGAGTTTGTCACTAATCTGAGGTCAGCGGGGAGGAGAAGAAGACGAAAAAAAACGAAGAAGAGTGTCATAGACTTCATCATGTCTGTCAATATGTCTGTGATTTATCAGTGTTTCTTGAATTTGTCATTCTACAGAGCTGTTTTATATTTCTTCACAAGTGGGAGGACTACAACTTTAACTGCTCTTATCAGAACATACCTGGCATTCACTAGAGGCCCATCAGGCCACCCACAAAGTTAATGGAATTTTGTAGTTTATCACTGTGCAACATTTTTGACCGCTGCCTTCGATGGCATGGAAGTGCTCCATCGATGCCCTTTTTATTTTTTTTAAAAGACTGTCAGTCTGGAATAAAGTGGATTGTGGCGAGGATAAAACAGGAGGATGCTCTGGAATTCCTCCGGAGGTTCTTCACTGCAGCAAGTCTATGGGCCAATGACAGGTGGCTGATAAAGAAGAGGAGAAGCGAAGGAGTTGGTATATTTATCAGTGCCAGAGTAAATAATGTTAAAAACAGAGAAAAGTGGATGATAACAGCACTGAATATAGAATGAGTAGAAGAAATGGTTTTATTTTGTGCAAAAGTTCCAGATTAACTGTCATGAATTAATATTTTTGTGCAATTCTGAATTTAACTTATAATCAGTATAATTGTCTCGTTCGGTCAGACCGTCCTGACCAAACCATTTTGGATTATAGCAACATCAAATGTTGGACTCATTCTTACTTCCAACAGCAACAAAGTAAATTAGAAAATTCTTGTAGGAGTTTGCTGGGTGCTGAATATTCTGCCCCTGCGCAGGTCTTATTTCTGTACATGTATCTGTCTTTGGTTTCATTAAAAAAAACTAAAAACAAAACAGGAGGGACTCTTTGCTGCACGAAATACCTGTTTCATTTGTTTCTGTCCGCCGGCCTGAAGGAAACGAACAGTCTCTTGACCTTCTGCAATGGCACACGAGGGAATAACCAGAAGGCATTTTGCCATTGCCCCCTCCCTCCATTAGACGGTGAGGCTATTGGTGGCCATGGAGACATTTATAGTTGCAAGGTGGGGTGTAACATGCATAACCGCTTAAGTCACAGTTGCCACGTGAAACAGGTCATTCTGACTCCATCAGGGCTGAAATCGCCAGGCCCTCCAAAATGCTTTCCTGCTGAATGGATCACATTGTTTATTGTGGTTGCATGGCCTTTAAATAGAGAGCTGGAACTTCCTCTGCCTGGTTCTGGTTGCATCGAATTCAAAACAAGCTGATCTGCCAGGAGGTCTTTCGTCGATGTGGATGATCCGGCAGTCACGCAATGATGCAAACTATGCACCATAATTCAGCAACATGAGAAGCGTCACCAGCAAACCCCCCAGGTCACTGTTAAAATGTAAAATTAAATAGCAAAGAAGGTATTTTTAACTGTTAACCAAACCCCCACTGATCAAACATACAAAGCTCTGATGTAATGTGTGGAATAAAAGTCTATGAAATCAGATTTTATTGCGCACCTTCACTGCCATTTTGATGTTTTCCTGACCACAGAGCACTGCCCAGATAATTTAAAAAATAACTGCTTGTATCATTTTAATATATTTAGAGGATGCAGAGGTCATTCGTGACTGACAAGTTTAAAACAAGCAAAAGGCATTATCCAATCATGCAATTTTGACACGGCCCTCAATTTGATGTGATTTCCCAGCCACAACTTGACTTAAATCACTGCAACAGCAGCACTTTATATCAGCTCACTGTGAAATTGATTTTACTCGACTTCGGTTCGTCTCCACAGATCAGAAGTGACTTTCGCGGCGCACGAGAGTCCTGATGAGTCAGAAGGCCACTTGAAAACTACAGAAAAACCATGCAAAATAGAAAGCCAGATGAAAAATTTTCAACTTGCTGCAATTTAAAAATAAATAAATATAAATAATGATTTAAAGGAAAGAACACACTCCATGACAATCTTACATCTGCATTGAACGCTGCCAAAAATGTACAGTCTGCTTCCAAATCTCACCAGTGGGAGGGAGAAAAGGCTAGTTACCAATCTCTATTATACATACTGAAGGGTCGATAGAATACAACAGCAACATTGTTGACTGTAATTCCTGCCTGTCAACGGCCAACAACACTCCCTTTACTATTTCTCTTGTGATGAAGAGAGATTTTCAAACACAAAGCTTCCTTCGACATCTGCTCTGCTCAACATATGCGAGGAGGGAAAAATAATGTCTCCTATTATATCCTATATGAAACTCAATACGAACACATACCAGGGCTAGTGGGGGGGGGGGGGGGGGG
>BJFM01000683.1:157891-168543 GCA_016586285.1 Arothron firmamentum | reverse complement strand
CCCCCCCCCCCACACACACACACACACACCACCACCACCACCACCACCCCCAACCCCAACCCCCGTTTGCCTCTGAACTGTCGACTTTCCATCCCAGTGAGTTTCTAAACAGCCAGCGGATTTTGTTTACTCAGATTATTATGATTTTTTTTCCTCCCCCCCCCCTTCTTACTTTCTGTCCCAGCAGCAAGTGAGGTCTTTTTATGGTTCTTATAAAAGGTTGGAGTTTGCTTTTGGAGGCCGCCGTGCTTGCTCTTTGGCCAAAACCGCAGCAGATGTGCTGCTTTTGTTTTTCATTAGCAAACTGGCAGCCCTCCGCCTCCTCCCTGAGGACGGCGCGGGAGCGAATAAGCTCGACCTCCCCTAGCCCCCCCGCTGCTAATAAAGTCAATGATGAGGTCTATCTTCCTCACCTCAGCAGGGGAAGGTAGGAAGGGACAGACTCTCCCCACTCTCCCCACAGGGTTCCTTCTGTGGGGAGAAACCTCGCGATGACTTCACGGGAGTCTGTACGCGTACTCGCGTCGAAAAACGAAACGCACGTGCTGACTCAGGCCAATTGTCGCCCGCCGCAGTCCGCAATTCCTCCCATGTGTGGCTCACAATTTGAGCTCTTGGGTAATCGGAGCACTTGTTTGTCCCGCAAAAGCCACTTAAGCCAATTTAAAAAATTCATTAGTGTTCGCAGATGTGCGCTTTACCTTTAGGGAAATAATCAACGTGCAGCGGAAATTGAATGAGGGACCACACATGCTTGCGTCTGTTTGTGTTTGTGCAATATGGGGGGGGGGCTATAGGACTTGTGTTCGCAAAGTTTTAGGAGCAGCAGCTACATTGGTGGCCAAAGCTGGTACTGCATTTACTACTAGGGGCTACCATGGCGAGCGACGAGTCCCACACACAAGTTTAGCGTCCGTTGATGACATGCTAGCATCATGAACGAACATGCATAAGGTTATTTAACTGTAGAGAATATCGGACATGTCCGTGCCTAGAATTAAGTTATTAATTTTATATTAATTTCCTAATTAAGAAAATTAGCACCTTTGGCGTCGGTCTACAGATTCTTCTCCACTTTCAGCCATCTCTATCTTTGAGGAGCATCTCCTATACATATTCATGTTTGGTTTCTGAACCCGTCACGTATTTGGGAATCATAATGAGGCCTTTTTAGATTTAGTAACGTCAAACGTTACTGAGCTAGCTCAGGCTCAGTGGTAACTGGCAACCTGGATATTCTGGCTGGACTACTGTTGTCAGTAAGTATTTCATAAGCACTGTAGGTCATTTTATGATCCCTTCATAGAAATTTCTTACATTCTGCTACTTTGAGGGTAGCTCATTGAGTGGCCCATACTTTGTATAGTTGCGGTTAGACTTTGCAACCCCGCGAGAGTCTCGGAATACAAGGAATTTAAAACGCTCAAGGAAAGGAGATCCTCGCAACTTGCAAGTCAGAGTCAATGATATTGTGAGACTGGTGGTGGTGGGGAACGAGGGGGCGCTCACGTCACAGCTCATTTTGTCCATCGCAGGTACAAACTGTCACTGCTGGGGGAAAAAAGAGTTATTCAAATTCTCCCGACTCAGATGCGGCAATTAGATTCCTCCAGCTAGCCTGTTTGTTTTCCTCTTTCCTCCGTCCAATACTTCCATTAATAAAAATACTCTAAATAATTGTTTTTTTCCCCCTTCAATTCTTAGCTTTAAATCATGTTTCGAAGCTACCAGTCATGAATGGTTGAGGTTAGATGATGCGGACTGCGGTGTTGGCTTTCCAATGCTCTTTGCTCCAGATCCGGATTCCGGTGCACACAGAATCCGGTACGAGGAGAGAAGTCAGACCTGTTCGACAAACCTTCCAGGTACCGGTTGCGTCCCTCTTTGACTCGTTGTTTGTCGGGTGTTCCGACATGCCGCCGCCTTTGTGCTGCCTCCACCTTCGAATCTAATCCCACCTTTGTTTGGGAATGTGATTAACTGCAGCTTGTTCCGTTTCAGCCGGGCTTTAAGATGCCCGCTGAGAGGACAAATGCACCTTGTGTCCCGCTTTCCCCTGCCGTCGTCCGGTAGCCAAAGAACCCCCCAGGTCCCTCCATAAAGCGCTCGTATTTACACGTGATTTTATTTTTGGCACCGACTTCTCAGTCTTACTCAAGGGGGGAAAGCAGGGATGAATTATTCAGGCAGCATGAGGAGTCATTACCAAAAATCTATTCTGGGAACGTGTTGTGCTCAGCAACCACTTTTGTACATGAAAGGAATCAGTGTTTTTTTTTTTTCCCCCTAGTCTTATAATTTCTGTGTATTCAAGGAATGTGGACCTGGTAAATTAAGCAGGGCTGCTCATGCCCCAGCTGCCGCAGCCTGTCTACGCGCAACCGGTGTCGACCGGCTGGCGACGTCGTGATTTGACAGCTTTGCGCCATTGATGCCATAGGACTATAAGAATCAGGATGGAAGCACGGCTAACAGCTTCTGACCTCAGCGCTCCCCGTCCCGACACCAACTGGGAAATAATCCGAGCTGTACGACGCCGCTAATCCCCGCCCCGATGCTTTCTCCCCGTCACGAGCGTTTTGCTTTGTAATTGTTTACATCTCCATCGTTCTAAAAAAAAAAAAAATAAATAAAAAAGCCTGTTCCATAGCCCTCCCAAAACGCCCCAAGTCCCATCTGCCCCCCTGGATCCTTTGGCAGAGGATGAGAGGGGCCATGCTGCACTGCACGAAAACTAGCGCCAGAAAAGACCTCTTCTCAAAGTCAAAGTCAACGCTTCTTCTTTTTTTTTTAAGTTCTGTTGGGGGCTTCTGATTTGCCTTTGCGTGGGCGATAACAGACTTGCACGCGCTACCGCAACAGGTGCTTTACGTCCCTACAAACGCAGTCCGTCGACAAATAAAGCAAGGGCTCCTAGCCAGAGCCAGCTGCAGTCTGTAATTTCCTACTTGAATCAGATTTATTCTCCAAAAGCTCACAATGATATTGAAATTTACCAGTGTGAAGAATTCATCTAATTTATCCATTTGAAACGCCGCAGACTGAGCGTTGAAAGACGTTCCTCCTCTGGAAAAGCCCTTTTTGAACACCCTCACTCACAGAGATCTTTATGTATCCACGAGCAAGCACTGAAGACACTAGCAAGCCGCGGGAGCCGGAAGGAACGCAGAGGAAGTTCCAAAAATTCGCCCTTCACAATCACACTCACACACAGCTGTCACTCCGCCCTTTCTTCCCTCTCCATCTTGTTGCATCTCGCCCTAAACATGTAGTACCGTCGGCTTTCTTGGCTTGCCATGAAAGGCCATGGTTGCCAAGTTGACCCATCCTTTGGGGGCTCCTGTGAAGGAAGGGGAGGGAACAGCATCCAAGGTTACGGTTATCTGCTCTGTCGCTCGAGTAAGGGGTTGGCGAAAAGCGTGCTGCATTTTTTAAAGCTAGCATGACTTAGCGCAATCCATTCTGCTCTGTCTTTTACCAAAATCTCCGCGCGAGATTTAACTAATCTTGCCTTTTTGAAAACATCAGGGATTGCAGAAATGCAAGTTAACATCAGTCATCCAAAGAATGTTATGCTTCTCACCCATCGACCCCGGAGCATCACGGTGCCACATGCAAGACGAGGGGATTAAGAGATGAAGGAAACCCGAGGACGTATTTATGCCGGGATGGCAGACAGCAGCAGAGACTGACGCCTGGCTTCCACATATGGCCATGTCTCTCCAAGCTGGTTCCACTAGCTCTCCCTTTCTGGGTTGTCGTCTGGGGATCGACTCCAAGCCAGGAAGTAATATCACCTTGTAAAAACCAGCTCGGTGGGGGATTATCGGCTTTCTGATATCTGTTATCATGCGCGACTTTGCCGATTGTCCTTTCAAAAAACAGGAACTAGCGGCTTCAGTTTGATATGGATGAAAAGTGCATTCTGAACCCACAACACGCATGCCTGATTGCCGTGGATAGAAATCCTTCATCCGGCCCAGAACCGATCGGCAGTGAGAGTCCGGGCGTGTGTGTCTGTGTGTGTGTTTGTTTCAATCCCCTCCATCTGTTTATCTGGTCGTCTCATCACGGATGGAGTCATTCCATCCCACCCAGTCCCTGGCGGCCGTGGGACACAGCGGAGGCTGGTGGTGGGTAGTGCGCGCCCGAGGCTGGAGTAACGTGACGTCGCCAGCGAGCCGGCGGGGGGAAAGTGCCAGATGGTGACAGAGTAGATTGTATGTCAGTAGGGTAAGAGTGGGGGTTGGGGGGGTTGGATCCTGTGTGCGTGTGTACACTTGTAGGATTAGTATGCGTGCACCCATGCACACTTGCCTGTTGGATTTCTGTCCGCGTCTTACCCTCCTCGTGCGTGTAGTAACCGAATACCTCCATCTCTGGGTTTCTTCTCTTCGGATATATATTTTATCTTTCGGATCACATCCGGCTTGACTTCTTCGCCACCATGAAGTGGCTGGCGTCGGTGCGGGCCGCGTTGACCGGGGGCAGCCGCAGCGCCCCGACGACCCCTGCTGCCAGCCCCCGCCCGCCCCCGAAGGCAGATCTACACGCCAAGCAGGTGAGCCGCAGACGGAATCCCATCAGGACGCCCGAGGATGACGGATGATGTGCTTACTTTCCCTGTTTCCCAGTTAATTCAGTATAAACACCGGACTCGCCTTTCTCTCGTGCGTAGTTTCCAGAGGGCTCCCCAGCGAGTCCTGTCAGCTCGATTTTTATGCCTTTTATAAAAACAGCTTTAAATCCTTTTCCAGGATTGCCTGAACTCTTTATTTTTGTGATCGGTTTAATTATACTTGGAACTAAAGCTTAAGAAAAATTAGCGGCGCGATGTACATGGAGACGGGTGCAATCTGCACAAAATCAGTGTCCGGGAATGCGCACGAGGAGGCACAGGGGAGATTGGGTTTATTATGCTTGGATCTTCTACTTCCCCCCTGTTTTTTTTTTTTGTTTTTTTCGCGAGTCTGATTCAGCACTTCGCAGCGCGCTATTGTGTGGAAATGACTATCCGCTCCTTCCTGAACCACATCTCCCATCATGCCCAAAAATAATAAAAACAACAGTCGGCTACACACTCTCCAGATCTGCTATAAATCTGTACAGGCCGAGCCGAAAGGGAAGCATGAGTGTGTGTGTGTGTGTGTGTGTGTGTGTGTGTGTGTGTGTGTGTGTGTGTGTGTGTGTGTGTGTGTGTGTGTGTGTGTGTGTGTGAAATCGCAGTAGTCCTATTAATCCCCAGCTCTGACCTCACGCTGCACTGATCCAGCAGCTATCCTCCATTGCCGCCGCGAGCCCCCCGATGCCTTGGTCCGCCTCGACGCTCTGATTGAATTAGAAATACCGTCTTCAAGGAGGAGACGAAAACAAATCAGTTTCAAGAGTCGCTCTCGGGCGACGGTTCGATGAGCCTCTGCCGGAAGGCGGCAGAAGTCATTACGGTGTCACAAGCGGCCCACTAAATCTATCGTCGTAGGTGTGTACACACGTGGCCCCTACATACTTCCACGCTTCCTTTACATTAGCGTTACATCCACCAGGGGGCAGTCTGAAAGAGTTTATGGTCAAATAAATACCTTTGTTAATAACCTTCCCTCAAAAATTCCGCCATTTCCTTTTTCGTTTCTCTCTAGGGATAGGTATCGTGGGACAGCAGCAAGACAGCCCCCATGATTGCCGGTGGTGCTGCTCCATCCGGCCAGTATCTGTAAGCGTCGAGGAAAGCGTAGATATACGGCTGAAGTACATGGCCGAGTCCGGACGGATGCAATGAGTTTGAGATTGCACACCTTTGCGTCCCGTAGCTTTTGTTCTAAAAATGCTATAAGGGTCCTCACTCGAACCTTTCCCAGGCTAATGGCAGCTAACCAAGGTGGAGTAAGATTAAATACTAATGCTAACAACAGCGCCAATTGTGCAAGAGTTTCCACAAGTCTGAGTTCCGGCTTTTTGGAAGCAGTAAAACAAGCAGATGGGATTCGCCTGACTATCGGTAATATGAGCCATTATTGGAGGATTCTGCGCCGCGATAACAGGGTTTGCAGGGTTTTGTTATGAAGGTAACTCACTGATAAGGGGTCATGTTGTGCTAATATTTCTTTTTGTCCCGTTTCAGCGCCAGAAGGAAGCCATTCTCGCTTTGTTCCCCGTGCCATTTTAACCGATATTAACATAAATTACGACTTGCTCCGCAAAGCGCCCTTCTTACGTAACTCGCTTCCTCTGCAGCACATCCTGTCAGTCGTTAAAAAAAACAAAAAAAAAACCCTAATATTTCAAAAAGTCCCTGACCTAATTCCTCTCTCAGGCCAGGGCTTTTTGATCTCCATCACTTCATCTTTCACTTCCGAGCAGAAGCGATTCAATGTCGATTCCTCCTCTCCTGTCGCATAAATGCAACATTAGCAACATTTCTTATTTACCTACATGACCCGACACGACTGTCTGGTTATCAGCGGGAAGTAAATCACCATCGTTCGTGTTTGTCAGTGTCTTGCATCACTAGCTCTTTATCCTCTTTATTTCTATCCCGCGTTTCGGCTCTTTTTTATCGACGTGTCTCTCACCGCCGCGTCATGTTGATCTCTCTCAAGGCCTCCTGTCCCGCTTATCAGTCTGACTTCCTCCGCTCTAATCAGCTCTACTGGTGTGAACGCTCCACACTTTGAACACACACACACACACACACACACTCACACACACACACACACACACACACACACACACACACATAAACTCCTTGTACTATTTGACTAGCATGAAGTCATTTGGGTTGACAAACACACACACACACACACACACACACACACACATCCCTGTACTTCTATCTTTGTCAAGACTTTCATAGAAGTTATATATCTCCCCAGCTCATTAACCCTAATCATGCCAACTTACTCTGTGTGCCTTTTTTAAAAAATTAGTATTAATGCTCATTTTACCCTTAAAGCGGGGGGTAGGGGTCTACGTAGAGGGGACGCTTGCACCGTGCATTTGCGATGACTCTGCATCTCCTGGTGCTTGAACTTGTTCTCATTTCATTCCGCTTCCTTGCCAGCGCTCTTATCCGCATTCCCCCATAACCTGAGTGCATTGAAAGCGTGCTGCACGAGCCGTTATCAAAGGTCAGGAGAGATGGTTGCGCCCGCGGACTCTTCATCAGAGCAGACCGGATGAAGAAAACATTGGAGAAAAGGGGCCGAAACAGGAGAAAGTGTGGAGTAATGAGATATTTTTTTGGGGGGAAAAAAAGGTTCTCGGCGGTGTGTTAACAGCAGACTGGGATCCACGTGAGAGTGCATGTGTGCTGTATCGCTCATCCCCGTTTGCCTGTGAGTATGAGCGGGGAAGATAGACATTACTACTGTTCCTTACATCCTCTTTTCGCTGAATCATATCGCTTCTTTCCATATTCTCCTCCTGCGTTTGCTTTTTTAAAATTTTTTTTCCTTACCTTAAAAACCCTTCTACCTCTTTTCTCGCTCTCATTTTTGCGCCTGTGAAGAGTTGAAAGGGTTCAAGTGAGAAGTCCCCCCCACCCCGACTGACTGCCTGGCTGCTGCGAAGTGTACTGCTAATTTACTGTGGTTATGCTTGTTCACATAAGCTCTAAAAGTTTTGGTTTTGTTCGGAACTCTCTGCTTGACGTCACAGTGCTGGGCTCAACTTTTCTCATGCATTTTATTAAGCTCCCTTCCCACCAGAAGCAGCTTTTTTCTTAAAAACACAGATAAACCTGCTAACAACAGCCGACCGAGTCCTTCTGGCGCATCTTTTCAGACGCTATCGCGTTCCTGAAGGCAACATGGAAGCTAGCATGGAAACTAGCTGTAGCGTTGCCTTTCCTGTTCTCGGTTTTCCGAGACTCTCTTCTGGACTCTCTTCCAACGCGGACTCGACGATATTCGACGGCAGCTCGAACGGAGAAGGAAGGAAGGAAGTTTCTCAGACAGAGGAGCATCCGTTGCTTTAACTGGCACGATTAGGTCGCCTTGTCTGTCATCAACGGAAAAGGTTCCCAAATTTCCGCACTGTTCCGGGTGTTGCGTTTCCACCGCCGGCTGGAGCCGATAAAAGTCTGTTGCAGGGTCATTTGACCCAGGAGTGAATGCCGATTATATTCATCACCACCAACAAAAAAAAAAAGCCGTATATTAGCGGGGGGGGGGGGGGGTTTGGCCGATGGGAATGGTTCATAGGTGCATCGGCCTTTTTTTCATTTTCATCTTTTGAAATAAGTCTAAATGTGAATTGCAGCATAGTTGAATTATAAATCAGATATCCTTTTAATGTCATCATGTTTTTGTGAGCGGAACCTTCTTTGCCTTGTGCACTGGCCGGTGGAAATGAAGGAAAAACACCAAAAACAGGCCTTGCATTATATAAAACCATAATTTTCCTATAATTTAGTAGCATCTAATTACTCAGCTCAAGAGATGCCTGTCAAGCGAGGCCTGAAAATGTTAAAATGTACATTTTCAGAAGAGCCGAGGCCAAAGAACCATCATTCACTGCTGGGCTGAAATGCAAAGCCTTCACTCACGCGCTGGTATTCAAGCAGAGTGGACATTATTTGAGCTGGCACATGGGCTCAGAGCAGCGTCCCAGCAGAACCATAATCACAATCATATACAAGTCGGCCAAACCGGTCATTATAAGATAATCAGTGTTGGACAGAGCCAAAGAGGAAGAAAACTCCACATGAAGCTCTGTCGGCGGCTCGTGGGGATTTGCTGAGAGGCGCGAGTGAAGTGTCTGTCATTTCAAAGCGTCTACGTTCATATTCCTGCTAATGCCAGGTCTGTCTGGGGACAGATATTTGTGGTTGGGATTTATAACCGACAGCTTTCAGAGAATTTAAAAACTGAATGAAAACATCAAAGTCCTAAAAGGTTGGTCGAACGCCCGCCAAAAAAACTGCGCCTGGATGCATAGATAGTTAAAGTTAGAGTTACTTGGTTCAACCTTTATACTTCAGAACTTCTCAAAAGCTCTCACTGGTCAGAATGTGTGACGCTGATATAGAAAATGCTGGTTTGCACACATAATTCAAGCACATTGTAGGTTTTTGTTTTAATGAAAGACTTTTAGAGGTGGAGTGAGTGCTCTTACTTCTTTTTTACCTCTCTGTAAGTGACAGGAACCCCTGAAGATGAAGAATTTAATTCTGTCACCAGCTTTGAAATTTTTCCTGTCAAAAAGAACATCCTTCTGTAGTCAAACAACTCGGACTGAAGCGTGCACACACCCGTGGGCCCCTGGATGCTTAGAATAATGAGTTTCATGGCCGAGCGATTTATGAATTTAAAATTGTCCCTTTAAACGTCCAAGGTGAGATAACAGAAACGGCACCCCTCTCCATGCGGTTGTACGAAGGTCATGCAAGTCATCTCTCACCAAGAGACAACACAGCTTCTCTGCATGTGATAAGAATTTAAACGAAGACTGAGGGGAGGAGGAGAGCGGGTGACTAATTTGCTTTTGGCTCATTATTGTAGATCCTTGCCACCAGTGAAGCAGGGCATGTGCAATAATCACAGTCAGACGTGCTTTAGGATAAATGACATATATAATGTCTCAATTCTTTGGTTTTTTTTAATTTTCCCGATGCTTTCTAGAATAACGTTGGCTGATCCATAAACGTTCGCTTCGAGACTAATCTGTTTACCCGGCTCGCTCCTTCTGCCGCAGACGCCCCTTTCTGAGGCAATTCATTCCATCATAAATCCAAATTTCTCTTGTTTTGCCTGTGGAACATGAGACCAGGGCAAATACTCCAAATGAATTTCACTGTAATTGCATCAAGTCCCATGCACATTTACTCATTCTTCTCGCTTTTTTTTTTTTTTTAACTCTTTTTCTTCACTTTCATGCTTAGATGTCACAACTGATAGCCAAATTGCATTTTCTGGTCATTTTCGGGGAGAATCTGGCTTTGGTTAATGCTAATGGCTGCTAGGGGGCGGAGCCTGCATCCTGCATCATGACATCATTGGTTCTGTGGTGCAACCAAACTTGTGCGGACCTGCCCAGGGCTCCCTCTGGGCTCTCCCCGAGGCCTGGACGACTGAGGACTCCCAACATGGATTAATTATGACCCAGTACAAACAGGTTATAGTTATTACACACACACATTGAATCGATCAGTGGCCGTCACGGTGTTTGGAACCGAAAGTTTGCAGAGTTCTTCGCAAGGTTCTTTTTAGTCGGTGTGCAAGCCTGTCCGATTTGAGCGATTCAGTTTAGAGCCACGGTAACGACGTCAGACCCAGTCACCTCAGGTAAACAGGCGGCGAAAGGAGACAAAAGGTTGCACCGGGTGATGGAAAATAAACCCTCGATCCCGAACGTACTCCACGACCTCATCCGCGTTCACCGCAGCCATTAGCCTGTTTGCCAGTCGAAGATGCCTGTTACCATAATGACTAGGTGTGCTCCGAACTCAGTTTTTTTTTTTTTGTTTTGTTTTTGTTTTTTTCAAATATTCAGATCGCCTTGCTGCTCCAGGGCCCATATACAGTAATTCATTCTGTCTGTCCGCCTTCTCCCCCTTCATTCAGTTATTGGACTCCAGTGGCAGCAGGATCCCCCCCACCACCACCCCACCACCCCACCCCATTTTTACAGTAAAGATCTGACCTGGTCTAAAAAAA
>BJFM01000683.1:125730-147272 GCA_016586285.1 Arothron firmamentum | reverse complement strand
CCCCCCCCCCCCCCCCCCCCCCACCCACAAGCATATATATATAATACTGCCAGCATGTGTTGACTTGTCTCTCTGGGGTCAAACCAACTGGCTGTGTCGAACAGATGCCTTTTAAGATGCCTTGTGAAGAGCCCGAGTTAAGGAGGATTTAGAGTTTCCCTTAACCTGCGTCCCAGACTTCCAGGAAGTTATCCTTATTGGGGAATCATTCGGCCCTGACCCTGGAAGCCCTTCAAAAAACAGTAAAATCTTTATTCTCGGCTGTATTTATGCTGTTTAGCGACCGCTAATCCCTTGCAGAATACAAGCTTGCGCAGGTTTTTAAAGGTGTGGGTACACAGGAAGAGCGCCACCTGTCAACCACCCCCCGATCTCCGGAGTGTTAGGGTGGCGTTCAGAGGGTGAGTCAGGGTCTTTTTGTTTACCGACTGATTCGACCGAGCGGTGGATTCCGCACTTACACCCTCATCGGGCTGGTATTTAAGAGACACTGACAGATTGTATTGGTGCTGCTGGGAACCCATCTCCCTGGAGCCAGACCGGTTTTTGGTGGCTGATTGTGTACACAAGCCAGGTGGCTTGTTTCTTTTATCTCTGCGAGGGTTTAGCTTTCAATGAAATGTCATCCTGGAATGCTGCTCCTCAGGAAGAGCACTGCTTCTTTTTTTCTTTTTTTCAAACGCGTAAACGAGTTGATCTTTCTCAGTTTGTGTGCGTGTGTGTGTTTTTAATTCGGTGCATCATCGGTTTGTTTTTGGCCACGAACGTCGGGGGGGTGTTCAACGCCAGAGCAATCCGCGCCGCTTCTGGGAATAACCCCGGGGTCCGCTGACTGAGAGTGAGTCAGCAGAGCGTAAACACATCTCTGCTTGCTCGTGGCTCCCTTCTTGGACCCTCTGTTTTCCCTCGCGCTCTCTTTGGGATCCACTTTGCGACCGACTGTGCGGTCCGCTTCGTTCCGGCAACAGCCCGTGCGCTCCGCTCAGGCCGCGACTTGATCGCGCTCTCGCTTCCAGTACGAACAGCGCAGCAGCCCAGGCCGTTTGACAGTGATATATGTTGTTTGTAATAACAATATCGGAGAGAGGGCTCGTCTCAGAGGGGAAAATGTGCGCCCTGTGCCAAGTGTACATGAAGTACTCTTACTGTGGCAACAGACCAGAGCGCAGCGTGCAGACAATTGTCTACAGAAGTCCGACAGCGGAATCTTTAAGTGGTCTAGCTGCAGATCTGTAGCCAAGAACCCCATCGCGGTTCATCCTATTACCCTGATCCTCTCTGGTCGCTGTGGTATTCACTTCTGTTCTAGTTTTCCTTTTCGGTTCTATGGTGGCTCCTTATTGTGTATTCCCAGTACCACCAGCGCTGCTAGCCAAACGCACCAAAGCGGTGGTGCGTCCGATTGCTTCGTCTCTTTAAAAACCAGAAGCTCCGTCCTGACAGCGCTGAGACAACCCAGAGAGCAAGCCGGCCCAGATTAGGACGGATCGTATACGTGTGTCCGAGCGGCTCGCCGCAAAGTGCTCCATATCTGGAGGGGCAAGCGTGAACGCTAACGAGCGGGAAGAGAGCGCCGCTGCTGTAGTTACACTCCTTCCAGCCGGCGGGCTCCGGAAGTGCCTCTTCAGACGCACCGCCAAGAGCCCTGGGCTGTTCCCGAGGCCCTTCCCGGTCATCCACGACTGCGGGGAAGATACGGAACCTTCAGCAGACAGAAAGGGGGAATATATAATTCACCGCATATTCATCTTATTCAGATCAGATATTCATATCTGCTCCATCGCCACCACCACCACCACCACCAACCCCACCCCCTCCCCTGCCCGGCGCTTCAACGCTGCATTTCACTGCGTTTCGCTCTTAAATCTTGGAGGGAGAACACACAGCGCTGCTGCTGTTTACATTACAGCCACGCCGGTTAAAAATACCCCTCCCTCCCGTGGAAGCACAGTCGCCGCCGTTCAGTTAAAGAACATGGCGAAAAACAAGGCCAAGTACAGAAACCTGAGAGCGACTGCTGGCTCGCAGGGCCTGTTTATGCTAAGCAAGAACCAGCAGATCATTTTAATCTTATATATTCTGCTACTGCGTTGAAATTGATCTGATTACATGGCCATTTCAGAAACAGCAGCCCGAGGCTGCACAATTGAGCAAATAATCGAGATTAACGTGAGCAAAGTGTCCCGTCGCTCCGATGTTTTTTGTTTTTAACTCCACGGTCCTAATTGGATGCGGGAAACGGTGCATTGCATGCAGTTATGAAGGAAACTGGCTCTCCTGCAGAGTCTGCTGCAGCATCGGCACACACACACACAGAAAGACACACACACAGACACACACACGCTCCGGGATTTGCTCAAGTTCAAAGGTAATCCAAGAGACGGACACTTCACGTGTCCACTAGCGCCATAAAAAACGAAGCTCCGGCACAGAGGGGGAAGAAGTGCGTTGGTAACACAGAAACACGCTTCATGTGTCATGCATCTGTTTTTTTTTAATGCCGAAGAAGCTGCTGCAAGACGTGTCTAAAAAAGGAGTCGAAACCTGAAGCGTTTCACTTACGCTGGGTTCCAACGCGCACTTGAAAAGAAATATCGATATTTTAGCGGATGAGTAATTAGGATTTACACGGCGGCTAACTCGTTAGCTCACAAAGGCTAACAGATATGCGGTCTCTTCCTCTGTATACACACTTTTTGGGAGATTATTTAGTTCACCCTGGTAAACAAATATTGGCCAAGAGCCTCCTTACCGACACGTAATCACTGTCGAAAACAATAATTAACAGTCCTAAAGAGGGAACAGATTGGTGCGGAATACCCCGACACACCAAAAGCCCAGAGATGAAAGAAAACATAAAAACCTGTTGCTATGAAGCTGCTGTTGGGCCACTTTAATCGCAGTTGGGCGCAAAAAATAGATTTTTTTTAGTTATTGGTTTTAAAACATGCAACTTCGGTGCGCTTCCTGTCCTCTTCTGCACCGTCTTTCTTTCCTCCTCTTTCCCAGCGCTGGCTTTTTTTCCACTCGGCCTCCTGTCACTTTAACCATTCCCAGCATTCCTCACCTGAGTTCTGAACCCGGCTCCCTTCTCTCAGCTCTTCCTCACGTTTCCAACCGCCTTCGACGCAGTCGCTGGTATTTTCCACCGGCCCCTGGTTTGCATTCTTTTTCCCCTCATCATCCCTTTCTCTCTCTCTCCTGCTCTCCCTCTGCCATATTCATAATTGCAAAAGCAGTAGGAGAGAACTGACACACACCTGGCCCCGATCTGTCGTTCCAGCTGTTCCAGATAACCTTTCTACTTCTTTAAAGCGAGGGGGGAGAGACCGGTGACTCCTCGGCCTTCTACTTCTACCACAGCTCTGCAATCACCTTTTTTTCCTTCCCTCACTTTTCTATATCTCTCTTGCACTCTGATCCAGGTGCAAATAAACTTCTGGAGCCTTCTCGTTAAAAAGAGGCTAATCCCGAACAGAGGAGAAAGTTTTCTTTCATGTTCCACGACGCACGCTAACAAGGATCACCCCTCCGCGGATGCGTGCTGCCTTCAGGTATGCGGGACGAACGGACATCGTTTTGAGTCTGGATCCCCCGGTCATGTCTGTTGGGATGACTTCGGCGAGTGGTAGCTGTGGCAGGCTTTTGTTGCCCTCTGTATGACCTTTCTTTTCCTTCTTCTTCTTCTTCTTCTTCTTCTCTTTTTCTCATTAACGTTTCATTGCGTTTGGATTACCGTAATTACCGAACTATAAGACACTACTTTTTCACACACTTTGAACCCTGCTGCTAATATATAGATACTTACGGCATAATAACGAGCTTCGTGCTGCCAATAGAATCTTCTGCATATTCAACCACATAAAGCAAGACTAGAGTGTCTTTAAAAGCAACAACGATAAAGAGACCCAGAAAGTGTGCAATGTATGTGATTCTAAGGCTGTTCAATTCCAAAACTGATGATGACGACTTCAGTGTTTCAGTGCGCAGGAGTGAGAGGAAGATAGTGATCTATGACTTGTCTGTTAGGCTACTCTGTTTTTTTATTTATTTTTTTAACCAGCTATTTTCCTGCCGTTGTACAGGCACAGTTTGTTAAAACAAAATTCAAAGTTACAAAAAAAGTCTATCTGTGTAAATATATCATGCTACAATGTAGACACCTGCAGCTTATATAAATTTGGCTTATATATGTACAATTTATTATTATTTTTTTTAAATTCAGTATATTCAGGTGCGCTTAATAGTCCGGAAATTACGGTAACTTTAACAGCGGATAGAACTCCCAACAGGTGGCATATTTTTTTCTTATTTTTTCTTTCCTTTCGCAGCATAAAGCCATCTTTGAGCAGCGTGAATGAACCTTCGTGTCCATTTTCCTTGACGTGACAAGTTTACAGCACTTTGGAAAGTTGAGACTTGGTTTCTGAACGGCAAAGGCAGACGTGGTTTAAACCCCGGCGCTGGCCCAGACACCGGGATGGGCCGCGAGACTGCTTCAGTGGGCGACGGGGGGGAGTCGTAGATCAGGCGGGTCACATCAGACAGATTGATTGACCCCTCCGACCGGTCTGTGCAGCTTTGCGGCAGAGTTTTTGCCTTTTGGCGGCGCCAAATCGAGGGTGAAACGGCCTACTGCAGAGAGACTTGCGGCTCTGCGTCTGCTTATGTGCGTCAATAAAAATGAAATTCAATGAGGGATTTTACAGCAGAAATAATTGTTGAAGCCGTCTTCCAGCCATGGGAGCTGCGGTGGTTGTGCCTCAGTGCCGCTGCAGGAGCAGATCTGCTCGGATCTGGATCATATAACTCGTTTTTAACTCATCATGTGACCTCTGTGTCACATAAGCACATGTTTGACTGTGTCAACTGTCCCAGACTGCACGTGTGTTTCTGCGGAAACTAGACTTCCTATTAACCGCTCGACCGCTTCTACCATCCTGGATGTGAACGGTCGTCTACCTGGGTTGGAAGGAAAACCCGGCTGGATTGTGGCCCGCATGGGACTGGGTTAACCAGGAACCAGATATTTGTTAGAATCATTAAAAAAAGCCCAGCCAGTTTAGACAGTTTGTGCCTTTAACCAGTCTTAAATTCCACATATAAGCAGCCTAAGTCAAATTCCGACCATTGTCCGGCTGGCGGAAGAGGTGATTGAAGAATGGTCGAAAAATAATGAAAAGATTGGAAACGATTAAAACGATCACCTGATTGCAATTAGAGTGAGTCAAGAGGATGTGATTCATACAGAGAGGCTTACAGTACGCGCAGAGAGGCGGGAAGGATCCAGAAACAGAGATGATCTCGGTCGTCGGAGGCTAGAACATCTGTAGGGAAGCTACGCGGAGTCTGGCAGTTCACGACGCATTCAGGAAAATTGGGATTTTTTTGAAGGCGATGACAGTCTGGAGCAGGTGTTTCACATTAGAGAATCCAGTTTTTCGCTAAATCCACACAGATCAGAGGGCGAAGGTCACTGAAATCCAGCTGGACGATTCCAGGCAGGAGAGAGAGAGAGAGAGAGAGAGAGAGAGAGAGAGAGAGAGAGAGAGAGAGAGCAGAGCAGGAAGCATCTTTGCTCACTTTCAGACAGCCGCGTCTCGTTCCTGCGAACTTGACATCAGCCGCCAGAAGGCTTCAGTTAGCGGAGGCGGGAGGAGAAACATCCCATCTATTTGTTGCCAATGCTAACCTTTTGGACGGATGCTGCCAAACTTTATTCAGGCTTGCATCTTTTTTTTTGGATAGGATGATCTGTTGATGACGAGGAGGAGGAGGAGGAGGAGGAAGGCTTTGTCTTAGGGTCTCAGACCCCGAAGGCCCTTTGAGGCAACGTGACAGACCTGCTGGGTCGTTCTAGTAGCTGCTGCGTTCCTTCTCTGCGCCGTTTTCCCGCCTGCCTCCCCGATTCTGGGGTTGCTAAGCAGGACTGGCTACCTAGCGACAGTTTAATTTTTTTTAAAAACTTTACTTCTCTCTTTCTGCAAAAGATATATGGTTCTTGGATTCTCCCGTCTTCATATCGGAGCGGCACTCGGGGGCGCCAAACCTCAGCCGTAAGACTTTAATAGCAGAGCTCTGCGCTACTCGTAAGAGCTTTAACCCCATTCTGGGAAGCTTCTGCTGCTGTTGGCGCCTCAGCGTAGCGTGTAATATCATTTCAAACTCGCTCTCAGCAGCATCCTGCTAAAGGATTTAAGGGTATTTAATAAAACCGACAGGTTACGCAATTAACTTTTACAAACCCAAAGTTTTTTTTGCCGTCAAAGCAGCAGCTCTTTGTTGTGATGATCGGTGCGCCGTTCCAAGGATGGATCGCAGCTTCGGCTTCGCCAGCCGTGATTATCACACAAGCATGAAAGGCAAAAAGTGTTACTACGACACAATGAAAGCGAGAGCTCTCCTTGCCAGGAAGTTAAAATTTTTCGAGATTTGTGCCTGGTAGCATGCGCGCCCATATAAACCTTTTATCTGATCTAAATAGAGCAATGGCCACCGCTCGGGCCCACGAGCATGCAGCGAGGAAAAACTGATCGCTGTTTGTCAGGGGGAGTTGAATGAAATGATTTCACATTTCACTTGCTGCAGAAGTGCAACGTGTTTTGGTTTCCACAATCCGAAGCGCGCGGTATAAAGCCACCTAAATCGGCTGTGAAGTCAACAGTTGATTCTGTCGCGGGAGGTGGAAAGAGGGAGGCTTTCATACCGAATGAGTCATTTTTTTTTTATTCTTTTTTTTTTTTTTCGTCAGCAGACGGTCGACGCATCGAGCCGCGAAAGGGAACATTAGCAGTGAATTATGGGTACATTTTCCACCGTTGTCCCGGAATCTGCCAAGCCTAAATACGTAGCGGAGAGAGCAGCCAGTTGACTCAGCGGCTGCTGCCTGTCTGCTCAGCAGAAGACACAGTTAGCTAATGTTTTTTAGGGTTGGGGGGGGGGCTGGCACGTTAGCCCAGTGGCATAAAAGCGTGTATGCCTTGGAGGTGGCGGCCGAGTCGGCGAGCGTGCACGTCAAGTGCGTGTGTGTGTGTGTGTGTGTGTGTGTGTGTGTGTGTGTGTGTGTGTGTGTGTGTGTGTGTGTGTGTGTGTGTGTGTGTGTGTGTGTGTGTGTGTGTGTAATGGCGAAAACGGGTGCCAGAGCACAAGGAATTACATCTGCGGTCATTTCAACACCAGCCCTGAAGTGGTCAGGGCGACATCCAGAGGTCAGACAGGCTGGAATTAGAGGAAATTTGTTTAAATACTCCCACATATTTATTGATGCTTTCTGACGTGTGCATGTGCGACTCCTGCGTCAGGACCTTTCTCCGCCCGTCCTCACTCTTGTCTGAGTTAAATGGCACCTAATAAAACGCTCCCTTTTAGCCTTGGCCGAACAGATTACCGTAAAAATAGCTTTTTCGCCCCTTTTTTTTTTCTTCATTTGTCCTCGACTCCATCTTTCGTTTCCATCTTGGAACCAATAATGCACGACCGTGCCACCACTTTATGACTTCCGGTGTCATTTTTAAATACATCCCACTGCATTTAAAACAGAAATATCATTTTTGTGGGGGAACTGTTACAAATTTTTAGCAGCAGTTGAAGCAAAGCACAAAAATTAGGACAAGAAAAGGGGAGGAAAAAAAGCCACTTTGGGAACTTTTAATTGAGTTACGATGCAGCGGAACAAATTCTGGAAATTGCAATGAACATAAGGAATCAGAGAAATCAGTGGCAGCCTAGAAATGTCATGCATCTTCCTTTTTTCCCC
The DNA here is from genome assembly GCA_016586285.1 of Arothron firmamentum. Lineage (NCBI taxonomy): Eukaryota > Metazoa > Chordata > Actinopteri > Tetraodontiformes > Tetraodontidae > Arothron > Arothron firmamentum. The sequence continues at coordinate 139,516 of BJFM01000683.1, read as the reverse complement.
CTCGTTTTTGTCCTTTTTAATCGATAATGTCTAATTTTAAGCTTTGGTAGTTTTACAACACTGCACAAGACCACACCGACACAACCACACAACTAAAGCGCAGGGGTGGTTGGGAACAGGACCAAGGTCAGCCAGGAGAGAGTGCTTACGCTGGGGGGCCTCGGGGGAGGGGCGAAAGTCGGGGGTCAGGGTCCTTGTAAACAGTGGACAAGATAACTGCTGGCTGTAACAGCGGCGAGGACTTGTTTAAGACGCTGTCTGGGCACTTCATTTAGCCCCGCCCCCCGCGTTTTTTTGCGCTTTGTGAATTCCCACCCGGGAAAGTTGCTGTTTTGGCGGTGACTGTTTTTAACGTAACGTAAAAGTACTGAAAATTGCGCGTTAGCGATTATTTTCTGGATTCAGAAAAATCAATGATCAGCTCGGCTCTGGGAGCACGCTAAGTGCACTTTATAGTTTGGTTCTCAGGGTTTAATGAAGAAATAATAAAAAAAAAAAGTTCCATTAAACCATATAAAACAAACAGCCTTGTAAAGACAGCGTGAGATCAGATGAATTTATAGCCGTTACGTAAACCGCTGCTCATCACATTCAGCAGTGCTAAATGTACGCAGAGGTTGAAACCCAAGAGAACGTTTAATGGGGCGTGAAGAGCATCGGCTCTCCTGTTAAATGCGAAATGACCCGCCGGAACATCAAGTAGTGATTTGAGTTTACGACAGCTTGTTTGTGGCTTTTATAGTCGCAACTCCAAGCGAAATAATCGCCAAGAAGCTAACTGCCGAGAGCAGAACTTGTTTTTTTTTTATCTGATTTCCTTTGAGGCTCTAGTGTGTCCAGTTGAATGCAACAAATGTGGCCTTTTCCAGACACACACAGCCAATCGTCATGGTTCTAGGGATCGTTTCAGGGCCTCCGGGCCTTACGACCGCTTACGATCTGGCCCTGAACGTGTGAGCGAGCGTGCGTGCGTGTGAGCGTGACTCCGGTTAGCTTAGCTGGTGCGGGAGCCGAACGCGGCTCTGATGTCGAGGCTCGTTTCGGCAGGACGCGGAGGATCTCGTCCGTATCCGTTTGGCGGCAAGGGCTTCGCTTCCGGATGAGAGCGGAAGAGTGGGAGCGACTGCACGGTCGAGAGAAAGTCTTCTTCCAATATCTTCCTTTGAACGCTCGCGCGGTGACAGAGGCAGAGCTGTTTCATGTATCGGTTTAAAGCCACAGCGTGACAGCAGCTGAGTTTTCAGGCTTCAAATCGGCGCATATATTTATTTCTTTTTTTCTCCTTGAGAGGAGTCTGAAGTCTGTGTGTGTGAGATTGCAGATGAAATACAATACTTTACCTTTAAGACATGTGTGTGTGTGTTGGGGGGGGACTAGCAAATGAAATGAGATACGCCACAAAAGCGAAGGCAGCAGCTGAAGCTACCTGCACGCTAAGTGAAACAAGATATAGAGCTGTGTTGTTTCCGTGTGTTGTGCATGTGAGCGCACATTTACCACATACAGTATTAAGTGCCAAAAACATTCTCATTGCAAAGTGGGGCAATTTTGATCGGTCCCCACAACTTCGAAGGAATGTTTGAGAGTTAGATTTGGTTTTAAGGTTAGAATTGGGTTCAGGTTAAGGTTGGGGTCAGGAGGTTAGTTGGGCTGGTTGGGGTTGGGGTCAGGGTTTAGTTGTGATGGTTGGCGTTGGGGTCAGGGTTAGGGTCAGCGGGTTGGGATGGTTTGAGTAAGGGGCTAGGTAAGGAATTATGCCTGTCCTTCCTATCCTTGCAAAGATGCAGGTAGAAGGATGTCTGTGCGTGCATGCACGCCTGCACGTGTGTGTGTGTGTGCGTGTCTGTGTGTGTGTGTGTGTCTGTGTGTGTGTGTGTGTGTATGTGTGTAGCTCCCCGTGTTGACATTCTTCCCTGAGTCTCCGCCAGTGATCGGCTTGGGTTCCTTTGAGTCCCACCTGCACGTTCAACTAGAAACCTTTTGAAAATAAGTGACACATCCATACCTGTCAGCCCGTGACACCCCGCCCCCTCCTCCCCTACCACCTGTCATATAGCTTTGAAGCCATTGTTTTGGGTTTTTTTTTAAAGAGTATCTATACAGAAACCCCCCAAAATGTTTCTCATCAATGGCGGGCTTTCTGCAGAGACAGAAGTATGTCAGGCAGAGTTCCTGATATCAGGTCTGGAGTGTTTCTCCAATCTTGCGTCTGATGGAAGCATATTCTGTTCGACTCTCCTGCCCTATCTCCGTCTCAGTTGCCAAGACGATGAGGCAATACGGCATTTGTGACACGTATGCACCACACGTGTCCTCCTGCACCTGTTTGGAAGCTCTCCAGCTCCTCCTACTTCTTGTTGTGATCACCTGCCCACGTTTTGCTCTTCATGGGCTTTGTTTTCTCGGTTTTCTTTTCATCCCATTCAGCGGTGACCGGGTGCTCTGTGGTGACCTTCTGCAAACACGCACGCCCGGCGGGATGGCATGGCAAAAGAGGCTGCTCAGAGATGAATGAATCGAAGCTGCACGTGTTTTTTTTTTTACCATAGTGTTTATCAGATTGACTTTTAAACAACAAGATGAAGATATAGCATTGAACATCCAGCTCCCCCCGCCGCCACGTGAGCCTCCAATTTCAGACGCTCGGTAAATTCCCAAGATGTTCTTGAGCTGTCAAGCTTAATGATGGAAAATCGGAGGCGGAATCCTTTTGGGACTTTTGTGTTCTTGACGTGTGCTTACTTCTAACGAGACAGAGATGGAGTATGGCTCCAGGGGAAGGCAGGTGGCTCTGGGTCAAAGGTTAAATGTGTGTTATGTCACACCAGCATCAGCCAGCGTTGTTTTTCCAGCGCGTCGCTACGGCTTTTTTTTCCCTCTCTTGTTGAACATTGCCATGCAATTCTGGAAGCATTATATTCCACATGATATTCATATTTAGCCTATATAGAGTGGCTAGCTAGAGCTAGCTGCTCATTAATTCCTTTTAAGGGCAGCTATCACACTGAAATCGGAAGCAGCTGGGATAAACCACAAGTTTTGGACTCTTGACAAGATAACCCCAAACACAGCATGTCCGTGGCAAAGTTCTTTTTTTTGTTTGTTTGGGGGTTTTTTTACATTTCAAGGTCTTTGGCACATAGTGGCACACAGCTGCCGCAGGGGAGGATGTCTCGCTCTCAAACCCGTCCGACCCCAAATGGATAAGCAAAGGAAGGAAATCAAGGAAGGAAGAGATGAAAGGGGCCGAGAACGGCAACTCACGGGAGGAAACAACAGAATAATGAAGAGGATATGAGACCAACAGAGCGACCCACGCGCCGCCACTGTCAAAACTCAGTTTCATATATACACAAGCTGACCGTTGCCTGGCAACCGGAAGGTCCGTCGGTCATCAAACTGTCATCTTTTACATCTGGTCTCATTTCCTGCCCGAAGGAGATTGAGAGGGATGATCGATTGCTCTTGGCGCCGCCCGGAAGGAAGTGGGGGACGCTCCTCGGAGTCTTTACGCAGCGACCATCTTCTCCCCTCCTCCCCTCGGGTTACCTTGGTGACAGAGCCTGTTAATCCTCCAACACGCCAACTGGATTGCGATCGCGCTCTCAATTCAATTAGCTGGGTCTGGTCTGAAGGAGATTAACAGCTTTATTAAAGCTTTGCTACTGTAATGACAGGTAATAAGAGGCGTATCTCTGATGTAGCGTTGAGGAGATAAGCAACGCGAGCGCTCATCAGTTGCTTAATCGTTGGAATCTATCCAGAATTGTTCTTGTTAATGATCTTTCGCTGTTGAAAGCAAATTGTTTAACCCCGCTTTGATTTTTCTAAAGCATTTTGTTTTTGTTTTTTCAGTTCTTTCAGTGATTGCACGCATTTTGGGTTTGTCCTTGTAGTTTAACAGGAATCACAAGATGTTTTGGAAGGCTCCAGGGCCAACTCAGTTTGTTTTGCAAGTGGATACTGGCCAGCTGGTGATTTTGATATTCGTGAAAAACTGAAAAAAAAGAGTCTTTTATGTTTTACAAAGCCTGAAAAGTGTTTGATGCAGGGGAAAAAGGGTGCTGTGCTCAGATGGGTAATTGGATCTGGCATCGCTTAATCTTGCCTTTAATTTTGATCAAATTCATGTCATTTCCTGCGAAGGAAACTCACCACCGATGACACCAGCTCTGGCTGTATGAGACAATTCGTTACAGAAACGGGAAACTAACCTGTCGATATTGTTTCGGTTGTACCGCACAGGAGCTGGCATTGCTCTTTTTTTGTGTATCTTCATGCGTGTTTCTCTGCGAATATATTTTGTAGAGCTCTCGTATCACCTGACTCGGAGCTGAAGACCGCCCTAGCTACGCACAACAGGAATTTGGCCGCGTCCCCCGAATCGTGAGGACCAGACAAAATAGCAACCTAGCTCCTTTACGGCTGTTTCCCTGGTAATGAAAATACCCCGAAAGTGGAGCTAACAGGAAAGAACATCACTGGATGCATCAGAGCGGATGCCAATGCTAATTTCTCTTTTATTGTATTTGTTTGGATCTGCACTGATCGGTATTTCCCTGCAGATATCACAGCCGCCGAAGTGAGAAGGAAAGCGGCTTTGGTTCGATGGTTAAATCACAGGAAGTGGCCAAATCAGTGGAGCGAGAGAAGCACTTTGGTTTGCTTTTCACAGCTGGGCTCCTTCATTTCTCCTGATTCGTTATTGATGGATCGATCAGCCTGTCCTTTGTTGCAATATCTTTCCGCGACCGGGACTGTCCCTAAGTTGCTCTTCAAAGCCCAGCACTTTCGCTCTCCCCCAGCGGCGGAAGGCTTTACAGGAGTAATCGAGCGTACCGGTGTTTGATGTGCTGCACCGTTGCGCAACCTGGCGACGTGCTGGGCTGCCGCATTCCTCCGTCCGCTCGCGGTGAGGTGAGAAAGGGAACCTCTTCCGCCTCTGCTAGTTTGTTTGACAAATAGTCTGGGCCGAAGGTCAGGCCCTGAGGACTGCACGCTTGCTTGGCTCGGAGAAGCTTTCAGAAAGGCTGGCGGACAAACGGCCTGATGGGCTGACGGAGCCGCAGGCAAACTCATCTGACGGTTGATTGGCTCATGGAGAAATGCGAGGTATTGTGAAAGCGAAGAAAGGCGTATTGGAGTTTCTGCTGGGGGGGGTGAGTGCAGGTCAGCCTGAGGTCACGCTCCCTGTGGGTACGACCATCCTGGCAGCGACGCTTCGCAGAGGTATGCTGGGAAATGGGCGCAACACGGGGGGGCGTGCGTGCCTGCATATCCTCCCGCAGGTGCGATATTGACCCACAGAAGACAGAAAATGTATTTTTATTGATTTATCGAAGGGAGCCTTGAGGTATCGGCTCGCGGTTGCAGTCGGACAAGAAGCCAGAGGGCGTTCGAGGCGAACGGGTCGAGCCAGACATCACTACTTTCAGGGGCACCGGAGAGATGTGAAGGTTCACTTCCTGTTCCAGCGAGTGTGCGGAAGCAGCCGTCCGTTGTCTCGAATGCCATGTGAAGGGTTAGGGTACATATTTCTTTAATTAAGTTGAGGTTTGTGGCACGGAGAACAATTCTACTCCCGTGGCTCTATAATATCACTTTCACCCTATGGGGGGGGGGATCTTTGGTGTTACTGACGCGTACCGCAAAAACCGAGCTGCCTGGGGTCTTAAGTTTCAGGGGCCCACACATTCTCAACCCCTACAGCTTCGTAGGATGCGTCAAGTCCAGAGTCTTCTAATGTGTAGTGGGTTTTTTTCTTTCCTATTGGTGAAAATGACTGTTTTCTGATGATAATGACGATGATATGCTTTTTTGATTTGAACGGTAATGAGAAGGTTGCCCACTTTAGGAGTCACAAAAACTCTTGTTTTTTTCCTTTTTTTCCCCGTCTTTCATATCCCCATCAAAGGTAGTTCAGTGATGTTTTAAGGCCAAAAATACAACAGTAAAACGACTCTAGTGACCTTTTTGGATGACGGCTGGTATTCAGATTGGGTGAGCGAGGCAAAGAGGAAGGAAACTTTCCTTTAAAAAAAAAAACTCGGACTTTTATTGGGAAACAAACCTAGGTATCCATGGAGATAGCGGTTAAAGCACTCAGTGTGACGCTATGCAGGTCTGATTTGAATTAATTGAGCTTGTCGGCAATAGCGTTTGTTTCTCGAAAATACTTTCGTCCCTCGCATGGTCAGGTGTACCCACGCTAGGCCCCGCTACTACTTTGCTGTTGTTAACGTGCGACTCTCAGATCTTCTAATGCTCCAGACTTGAGAACCAGCAACCATGCCCTCAGCTTTCCTCCTTTCTCTCATGTGTCTCCGTTTTGTTTTTTTTTTACAGGTGGTTTCAATTTGGGGAAATCCATACTGCCGGCTGATTTATGGGGTTTTCAGGCTACGAGTCCTAACATACCGAATGTACGGTATATTTATCTGTCAAATACAGCTGCAGACATGCTTGGGGACTCTGCTGAGGATACGTCCATAAATAAAAATGAATTGCTATGCGCTTGTGGCAGTGTTGTTTGTGGTGACCTTGGGGCAGCTACATTATATTGAGGGGGTAAATCAAAAATAACAGCAGATTTCTCCATTCTGCCTCACATTCTTCTTCCTTTTTTCCAATCAGAAGCAAATCTACTCACTTTGTTCTGTTTTGGCATTGCCCAGATGACAATAAAAGCCACCATCTGAATATTGTCATTGATCAAGCGTTTGGGACGGTGAAATGTCACACGGGGGGGTGCTTTATTTCCCCATCATTTGATGGGTTTTCTGATAGGCGGAGCTGTGTTTATTGGCTCCAGTGCATGTTCGCTGGATTGAACCGATGAACGGAGCCCAAATGTCACCACAACCTTACGGGCTCATCATGTTTTAGAGCCTCAACATCGGCTGGCTGTTATGATCGTGCCTGCAGTGTGTTGAAACGCTTGTTTCTCAAGTTAACGAATGTTTCAATTTCGAAGTAATAAAGCTTCATATTATTATTATAAAGCAACAAAGCCTGCCTTCTGGGGCTTGCTAAGAGGCTGGGCTTTGCGCTTCTATCCATTTAATTCATACTTACCCGTGTAAGTAAACTTAGGTGTAATAATGAGCCTTATTTGCCCAAAAATTGCCAGTTGCTAACATAAGAACGAGGTGGACCGTCTAGTCGAAAAACAAGGTTTGGAAACCAACAAGACCAGACCTGCCGAGAAAACAGTAAGGCCGGCCTAATCCCCCATTCTGCAACAGTCACACGTCCCTCTCGTCTAGGAGAGATCATTCGTTTCTTAAAGCGTCACAAGCGTTTGCTATAATCTGCAAAGCGTCAGGGCTGTCTGATCAGCGCTCCGGGAGCACCGAAGCAGATTCCTTAGTCAGTCTGTGGTTGGAGAAGCTGCGCTCCTCTTGTGTCCTCCCCCCCACAAGCTAAATAACCCTAAACAGATCAATCAGTATCCTGCTGACTCTGAGTCAGCAGAGCGACTCTGTCCCAGCAGCCGTTGCGTTTTTTTAGCATCACCATCGCGTAGTAAGAAAATGTCACAAAAGGAGAGGAAAAAATGGGTTGTGACAACAGGCAATTCAATTTCCAAAAAAAACAGTCAACTGAAGTGGGTTTTGGGTCCAGTTTAAGTAGTTTGTGTGCAAAACGAAGTTAAAATATCACCGTGGAGTAAGGTCTTGAACGCGCATGACGCCACTTTCCACTGACGGCATGCTTCTGGTTTTGTTTGTGGACCAGAGCTGAGACCAAAACATCCCCTTTTCCTCCAGAAAAAGTTTGCCTAACTGCGCTGATGCCGACTGTCCTCCGTTCGCTATGACTGCCAAAACCAACTTCTGCTCCCAGCTGTAAACTGCTCCCCACTACCGCCACCTACTGATGAAACTGGTGTACTTCATCTGTTCCTCAGCTCAACGGTGTGCGTGTTTTAAATAGCAGCATGGATTCAATTTATCAGGGATGTTGAGAGCTACAGTCCAACTGCCCTTTTGATCATCGGGAAGAGATTATCAAATCTGGGGGGCTGGAACGTGATGTACCTCTCATCGGTGTCAGACTATACTTTTGAATATGCACATTTCAGCCCTCGCCTACATCAAACACTCGTTGGTAGTCTTTGATCCTCGGGACCAAAATCTGATGTTTAATTTATGTATTTATCCTTTGGAAAAGAGTCAGGAAGCTGATTTTTTTTCTTCTTCTTTTTTCTTCTTCTTCTCCTCTGTTTAAGGCTCCTGATTAGCCTACTTAATGGAAGCTATTGGAAGGGTGATGATTGTTTGCTGGGCTGTCGCCAGCTCTCAAATCTACCGCAGCCGACTCCACGGGAAAGAAAAACGGTTGCTGTCCCAACCAGACGCTCCAAAGGTTCTCGCATGTCCTCCCCACCGCGGGGCCTTGAGACATTTCGGTCGCCTGTCATCCTCATGAGCGTTTTCACCGTGATGTCTCTGGCCGCGGCCTAAAACTGCTCACTCACCCGAAATCCGTCGGTCATGGGTCATAAATAACGTTTTCGGCCCGCCGGGCTCATGTAACCTGATCACAGCATCCCTCACCAAGAGGTCCCATCTTTCCCAAAGAAGATCAGCGGTAATTAGGCAAGCTAATAGGCAACCAGGGCAACCACAGAAGAGAGGGGCAATGCTAACGCCGAGTTTCCTTTAAGAGATCTCAATTCTAAACACAGCCATCACAAACATGGTGTGTCGGATTTCTCTTTTGCTGACACTTCTATCCCTTCAGTGGTCTTAGCAAGGTTCTCCTCAAATGCTAATTTTCTCCCTCATTACGAAGTTGCACGCAGGCAAACTGGCAACGTCCGTGGCCACTCGGCAAGCCAAAGTGTGCCGTCTTTGGATTTTTTATTTTTTTTTTGCAGACAATAGAATTTAGGAGCTTGAGAACAAAGCTTGACGAGATAATAATGGCGAGTTGCAAAGGTGAGATTGAGTAGCAGAGGGACAGGACTGTGACAACGGCTGACGGCTGATGCTAAGCTTCAGCTGCAGATGAAAGGCTAAATCAAATGATATCTCAATTCTACTGCCGTGACTATTAAAAAAAAACAGGCAATTTTACAAACAAAAAGAAGCTTTTAAGGCTTGAATGAATGGCTGGAAGGTGAAAAAGTTAAGTGCTAAGCGGCTTATCTCTTAGCTTAGCACCCGGCTAATGGTTTAATGTTAGCAGTGTTTACTGTTGCTGAAGTTTTGAAGGGCTTGTTGTTGTTCAACTCTACCCTCTCTCTCTCTCTCTCTCTCTCTCTCTCTCTCTGTGTGTGTGTCTCTCTCTCTCTCTCTCACACACACACACATACACACACACACAGACACACACACACACACACACTTCCCTCTTACATAGAAATCTTTAAACAAAAACACAGTGAACCCGTGTCTCGATTTTACAGCTGCGTGTGGCGGCTCAGAGAGCGCGTGCACGTGTGTACACACAGTCCGGGACAACAGCGGCAGACGTGCGCGTTTTCTGGCCGCGTCCTGTCTCCATTCATCCATCAAGATGGGCCCACGTCCCATTTGGCCGACGTGCCTCCTCGGGTCACTTCTTGCAGAAAAAGCAGGTGAAGGAAATCCTGACGGAGCCCAAAGCAGCTGAACTTTGACCTTTGTTGCAACAGCTGCGCGCCGCAGCGCGCTCGGACAGCTCAGAGGAAGAGGCCAGAACAAAAGCGAAACATGAAATCCTGTTATATAACCTCCCGTTTCATTCATTTCGTATTTAATCGGTTTTTGTGCAGGCTTTTTTGTTGTTGTTGTTGTTGTGGTTGTTTTTCTTTTTAATTTTTCAGCTCTGGCTGGAAACAAACATCCATGACTGATTGATTGACAGCCTCTAATGGAAAACGCTGAGTCATCGAAAGGCACAAAGGCGCAATCAACCATCGGGAAGCAAAGACAGACGTGACAGGAGATTAAAACAGGAGGCTGGAGGAACCAAACGCCTCACTTCCAGTGACTCAGCTGGACTCATGTGTGATTCACGGCTCAGTCACGGACCCTCGGCCACAGACGTGGAGCCCATCTACACTACATTTACTGTAAATGTCAGGGCTCACAAGCTGCCAAGCTAACCGCATCGTTATTAAGCCCACCTTTTCCCGCAGTGTGTCGGCGTCACGCTTTGACCACTTGTTGCATGAGCTGCCTGTCGCTGGAGCTCCTAATATGGAGGTGATGTTGCGTGCACTTTTGCGAGGCGTGATATAGATCTACAGAAGGGATAGCGATGGCGCTACGGGCTCGCAGAGCATCATGTCTGAAATTTGCACAGAATGTTGCTGCTGTCGTACCTGGCGAGCTTAAAGTGAGAATGATGTGGCGATATTAGAAATCCGGACCTCTCGGGTTACAGTTGAAAGGAGGGGATTGGCGTTCAGCACCTGGTTTTTCTGGTCTGCAGGTCCCTCTGCTGGCGCCAGCGCAGAACTGGCAACCCGGCGGCGACCAGAAGAGTGTTTAATGTTGGGGTGTGATGACTGAAGGCTGCTATTTGAGCGATTCCTTTGCAAAACTTGCCTTTTTCTGGCCTTTAATCTTTTTAATTACCTTTGACTCCTCTGTCCTCATTAACACACACCTCTGATTAATTATCTCATCAGTGGAGATTTGTGTGAGGGGGACAGATGGCTCCCATCCGAAGGTGAACGAAGCGGAGCGGCAGCTGTAAGTCTGCGGACGGGGACACGTGCAAGACATGGAATTACGCGGCGGATGTGGCTATTTATTAGAAAATAACTGCGGGCTCAAGCCAATGATGTCGACTCTGTATCCCAAATTATTGGCGGTTCCAACATGCTGTCTCAATCAAACTGAAAAAAGAAAAAAAAAATTAATTTCCCTGGATTACCGGAGTCATTTACTCTGTGTAACAACTGTTTTTGAAATAAATGCCATATGTTCTTTAGTTCATTTGGGTTTGGCTCGAACAGACACTCAAATAAATTTGTAATAGTTCTGAGGGACTTCATCCCTTGCACGATCTTGCTTCATAGGGCCCTTTTAGTATTATCATTATTATTTTTATTATTGTTGTTGTTCCACTGCATGGAAAGCCTGCAGATAGTTTTATTCTTTAAAATGGATTCTTTTAGGGGGGGATTTCAGCAGTTCTGCTGCTATTTATTCACCTGTACTTCCTTTTCTGGCTGGTCTGTACGAACTAAAGAGCCAAGGCCGCAGCACGTTTGAAGAGTCCAGCCTCTTCACGGATGATGCATGAATGGCTCATTTGGTTTATTCTTACCGACCTGACAGCTTCCCAGCCCGCTAACGCTAAATGTGCCGTGGGGTGAAGGGGCTGGGCTGTACGGAGGAGACGGCTCCCTCTGCTGCTCTGTGGCGGGATGGCACTTGATGGGCTGACTGAAGAAGCGATGCAGAGGCCAGATGGCCGGGATAGCGTAGAATAGTTTATAAATCAATACTTCTTGCTGGCGAATGAAATATTTTAAAGTAAGTCTTGTAACGCTTGAATAGTAACAGCAATGATTGGTTTCGATGATGAAAACACGGCACAGAATTTTGGCCACTTTTACTGAATAAAAGGACGTAGCGACGCTGTCCATGTGCGTCCTTGTCCAAGCGGCTTATGAATCCAAAATTTGCATCGGCTCCCACCAGTCTGGTTGACGCGCCCCCCTGAATCAAAAAAGCCATTAATCTAGCAATCGACCTGAATTTATTTCTCCTCAAGCAGATGGCTGTCCCGATAGAAATCAAGCAGACAGGCGTCGCACGCCGCATACAGAAGACACAAGAAACAGGCCTCCGCGCCCCAGTGGGGCTCATACCTGAGCAAACTGTAGCATTTGGAGGACTCCACCCATCTGCCTATTCCATTACACGTTATCAAATGTCACCTTCATGGAAATAGGGACATCTGGAATAATCATATCAACCTGCAGCGAAAGTGCTTGTGGATTGATCCCCCCACCACCACCACCACCACCAGCACCACCACCAGCTGACTCATGGCACAGTCACTGGTCAGATGGTGTGGGAAAGTATGACTAATCTGTCCTGGCCAGTGAGTCACAGCAGCACAAGTCACGTCCTGAAATAATTCCAACCCTCCAGGGGATGCTGCATATCTGTTTGCTGGGCGTCTGTGGTTGTGTGTTTCGGGTGGTAGCCATCCTAATTAACGGTATTTGAGTGGATGGAAGCAGAAGGAGTTGTGCGCGATCGGGTCCAGTATCCCAGAGAGGCGGGTGTCAGCCAGAAGCCCCAGGGTGCTTGTTAGAACCTCTAGTCACCACCTGTGAGAGGAGGAAAGTGTCAGTTGTTGGCGGCACAGCGAGGTGATGCTGTTGGGGCCTCGCGGTGATTTAAACCCAACACAGGTCGTTTTGGAGAGGAGCTAATGAGTGCAGGCTTCTCAGCAAGCCTTTGTAGGCTTTTATTTTTCAATAGAATTCAATAAAATCTGTTGTGTTTATCAAAAAGTGAGCATGTTAGCTTAGCATGTTAGCGGCAGACCTGCATCTGTGTGCAAGCACATCATAAGTCTTTGTGTGTGTGTGTGTGTGTGGCCATGTGTTGTTATAGGCTTGGATCAACTCTCCTAAATGAGGATGTGAGGAAGATTCTTGGTTTAAAACCTGCTTTTGGCTTAGATTATTTCAACTCTTTAAATGCAGAATGCTGACTCAGCGCGGCGATCCTTCTGTCTCCCACATCAGCTGCCTCTTTTTTTTTCTTGAAGTTCCATTAGTCTCTTTTTAAGATATGATAAACGGCGAGCTTAGCAACACAGCTCTCCCGCTCGTCTGTGTTTTATACTTCGCCGCATAAATTTAGCTCTCACCACCTCACCACTGGGGTTTTATAGCCGCACGGGCTATAAATGACCCAATGGGGCCATGAGGCGGCATAAATCTTCTGTCTTCTGGTTTGAGGTCAAGGCTGCTGGTCGAGGATGGAAAAGGATGTTTTAGGATGCATGTGTTTGAGGGGGTGTTTGAAATCACTTCCTCGCACCATCTGATGGAATCAGACACTGGGTTTGACTATGCAGCACACTGTGGGGGGGTGGGGGGGTGTTCCACCTCCAGCAGAGCCGTCTCCAGTTTCAGCACGTCCATGACGGCAGTATAAATCACCGTGATATGAGGAATTTTCTCATTTTTCCCCTTGCGAAAATAAACTGTGTAGCGATTTCCTCGTGCTAATTTGAACTACCGGGAAACACATTTGTACATTTTTTTTTTTATTTTTTTTTAGCGTCGATTCAACATTTTCCATTCTATCGGTTTTGGATTTTGAGATCTTTTCTAAGCGGTCCCTCACATCACTTGTTGGCCTCCGAGTCGAGCGGAGGCAGGAACATGTCCAGCGCGGAATCATCCCTCCGGATCCATCCAGGCCGGCCAATGATGTCCTTTTCTCAGCCGTTGTCCCATCATCGTGCAGTCATTTGGTTGTTCCCTGCCTGGACGGTTGGATTTGGAACCCTGGGAATGTTTGCCTCCATCTCCTGTCTTTATTGTCTTGGATGGGGCTGAAAAGCGACTTTTAATCGCTTTTCATATAAAATATTAACCACATCAAAAATGATGCGTGCTCAGTTGCCTGTCAGGAAATGCTTAGTAGTTTTGGCTGTGGAATCTGCCGAGCGTTCTCATGCACTGGTGGGCTTTTAATAGCTTGATTTTGAGTCCCACGTTTCGTCATTGAGATTTTGTTTTCTATTGGCTTTCATTTTTATTTGTATCTGTATTTGGGCAGCTTTTCCCATTCTTCTGTGCACAGCTGGAAAGATCTCT